>JARHVA010006381.1:425000-490000 GCA_037957365.1 Torreya grandis | reverse complement strand
TTGATAAGAGTTACTAGCACTAATAGTGTTGAGTAAAGGACATCATCATTTATTGGGCATCAAGAGATGTGCCATACAAAGTACGGGGTTGTCACTTAGATGGGTTACTATGTGGGTTGATGTAGTTGGATAGGATTTGATCGGGTTCTACTACACTATGATATGATGATCATAGGGGATGAGTAGGCCTTGATCATGTTCATTAACCTTTTATTTCACAACTTGTAGGGTAGGCTTTTATATGGGGTGGCATCAATTTTTATAAGTACTAGGAAGTATAATGTACTAGTTGCAATTGTGATAGAGTTTCTTTGATGAATTGATCTAGATATTTTCTATACCCTTTGGATATAATGGGAGTTTGTTAGGGTTATGATCCAATTAATAGTTAGTTATTTATTGTGTTCAAGTTATTTTACTCGTTGGTTGGTTTTTTAACCAACTTCCTATGAAAATCTTTTAAAGCTTTTCATGTTATTTATAGAAATCTCTCGAATGAATAGATTATTATATTTTGTGTGGAAATCTGTATTCACAATGTAATTTCTTCTTATTATCTATTGATATCATGGCCAACAATCACTAATACCTCCAACTTCTCTATAAAAAATCAAACAATAAAGGATGTATCAGATCTCCATGTCATTAATCATCAAAATACATTATTAAAATTTCAAAAAACTTAGTTGGTTTAATTTAGTTTCTCATTTTTATATAGAATCAACCTATTCAATACTAAATTAGCCATATGCTTCATTTAGGATACTAAATCAACCCTATCCTATTCCACAAAATCATCCATTTCAAAACATCTAATTTGGCCCATTGCTAAATAGTTTTCCACCTTAGCAAACATAATTGGCCCACTACTATGCAGTTAACCTTTTTTTTCTCCTTCACCTTGAAAACTAATTTGATCAAGTCAACTCTATTTATCCATAGTGGTGAATTTTTGACCATTTAGCATAAATTCCTTGGGCATTTATTAGTCTAATTTTTTCTTGCCCAATACCCCATTTTACCCTGAGTGTACCTCAAAATTTCCTAGGGTTCATTTTAGTTCCTAGATTTTTCCTATCAATCAATTTTCTATATTTAGCTCAATTTCAAATCAACATATTAAAAAAATTGAAACTTTGTAATTGCTTACCAGTGTTGCACTTGATGTAACCATTATGCATCCTCCCTATCTCAGTTGTCATCTCCTAAATGTTATGGTTCTCTAGTCTACAATTAGGTTTCTCAAAGGTCTATTTTCTCAAAATAGTAGAAATGAAAATGAATTATTTTTCACCTTATTTATATTTACTATAACAATTATTTACCTTTAAAATATTTACCATTAGATTCCTTATTTTGATCGTATCTTTGTCTCTAATAGGTATTTATCCAAACCACAAAATGTTATAGAATCTTGATACCATAGAGAATATTTTCACCTATTATATGTCTATGTTTCAATTTTTTTGATTTTTTGCTAACCTCTACAGGTTCACGTAATGTTCCCTACATTGGACACCTTCAAATTTTATTGCATCTCCTTCTTTATCTATAACACTAAGGTAAGTAAATGTATGTGTTTTTCAATTTTATCCTTTCATTTATCTTATTTTCTCCTTACTATGCTTTATTCACCTTCAACATTATATGTTACTTTGTTCTTTTCTTAAAGCACCATCCCATGTTGCACCTACATGACATGTTATGAGCTTCGAGTGGGGAATATTTATACACATAATAGTTTCAAACAATATCAATTATTGATGATTTCTATCCAGAATGAACCCATTAAATCTCAATATCTTTGAGTGCATACCTTAAGGGTGCATTGAGAAAGGGGTGGGCAAACCATTGGTGCTTCACATGAGTGTTGTCCCTTACTACCACTTTCTATCTACACATCCATATCTTAAAAACATTTCCATAATATTTACCTCCTATTTTTCAACCTCCTCTAGTTATTTTTTGATGTCATTATCCCTTCCCTAGACTAAAATACTTTTTGATGATTTATGTTACACTATCGGCCCCATCGACCTTTTAATCTAATTGATAAAACTTATTTAGGGTCTGGGTCAGCCCTTGATTGACCTAGATCAGTACCTAATTTTTTTTTTATTAGTAATGATACAAGGTTGATTGGGGTTAACTTTTCAACCTAAAGTTTTGGAAATTACTAGGGTTAGATCCACATATATAAACACATCCACTTTGTCATTTCTCAGAGAAGAGAAGAAGAAGAGATATATATTTTGCATATGCTTATCCACCATTCTACTTGAGGAACATAGCTTAGGGTTTCATACTTTCTTTATAGATATGGATTTTACCTTGTGGAGAAGTATTTTAGATGCATTGATAGGTTTTTTAGTCTATAGATGATTTACCCTTGTCATCCTTACATACCACAACAAAATTTTGTGAATCACCTTGACCAAGGGAGAGATTGAGGCTCAATGGGTTCATTTTCAAAGGTAAATATTCCTAACTTTGTTCTTCCTTTATAAGAGTAGATATATTTGCATTTTTACTTCTATCCCATACATTAGGATTTTGTATATATAGATGTGAGTATATATCTTCTATGCATGTTTAATTTTCATGTTTATTATCCCCACTTTATGCCATAAGATTTGGTGAGAAGTAGGTTATATTTTGATTTATTTGTTTATAGTTTAGTGAATATGAAAACATATGACCTATTTAAGCTTATTACCATAGTTTTGCTTGACTAAAGGCTTTATAATACTCCCTAGTTAATTTATTATGGTAAGATAGCCTTTGGTTAGGTCTGTTGGATCCATCTTGGTCATGACCCCAAATATATAATGTATCCGTAATGAGAAGTGTAAGTAGGATTTATCTTCTTCGAGATGAAATTAATTTATAGATCTGTTGTATTTCCCATTTCATACATTCTAGTGAACCCATAGTGATGTTAAGATGTGTAATATTATATAGATAAACCACCTAAACAATCATATTATCTCAATAAATAGAGAATATACAATTTACAAGGCCAAGTGAAAGTCCATAGATTTGTTGAATATATGTTTTAATTATAGTATGATTAATTTTCTTCCCATTATAAATTTTAATCATTGAGTATCATTACCTAGAAATTATAATTAAAAGAAAATTTATGAGTATAATATAATTCTAGGCCATTTCTAAAATAAATGCATTACCTTGAATCATAAGATACAAGTTCTCATTGATAACAAAAAAATTGAAGTGTAGAGAGAAAAAATAATTTGAATGAATTGGTGGTTCCTTAAAATTAACACTTGAAATATTTTATGAACTTTATACCCTCCTCATCAAGTGTTGGTAACTATTTTTTTATCGAAACATTTTTTAGAGTGACTTTTTTTAACTTAGAAACATAAAAAAAATTAATATATTATTATTGAATTAGGTAAATTGAGTTTTAATGTGTGGTAAAATTATTTTTCAATTTGAAAAAAATATGGACTATGTAATAGTGAAGGGGACAAACAATCAATACTCTACTATATGGGGAGGTTCCCTTTACTAAAATTAGGAAACTATTGAAAAATAATATGCACAATATTTATAGGTCAAATTTCATTAATGTGAGTTTTGAATTAAAAAAATAAATAAATGGGAAAATAAATGTACATTAAAAATGATGGTATTGTGTACATGCAAAAATAATAAAACTCATTGTTTTGCATGTAAGAAAATAACTTACATAAATGCTGATAATTTAACCTATATTTTGTATCATTGAGAAAGACAAGAAACTATACACATTAAACATATGAATAATGTTTATCCACATAACCCCCATTAATGGCTTGAAGGAAAACATGAGGAAAAGTAGAAGAGAGGCTACTTGGGATCCCCCCACCCTCCATGTTGGCTAGTTTAAATTGATTTTTATGGAGCATCCTATAAAAATTTGAGAGAATATAGAGCAAGATGCATTATAAAATATTGTGGTGGGTCACTCATTATAGTAATATCTATAAAACTTATAGATATAACTAATAATGAACCATAAATATAGGCTTAAGTGATTTGTGTGGAGCTTGCCCTTCATTACATGATAGAAATTATGGAGATCCAAGGTGATTCTATTTTAATTATCTTATCTATTAATAATAGGGGTAATCAAGAATGGAATTTTAAAAATATAATGGTGAGAGTCTAGGATAGCCTAGATTCACTTGACAAGTGCAAATTTTCTCATTGCTTTTGTGAATCAAATGGAGTGGTGAACTTTTTGGATAATATAGGAATGGATCAAAGGGAGGAGTACCAGGTGGAAAAATGTTGGGAGGATTGGAAGGATTTTTGAGGAGTGGATATTTTCAATAAGTAGATGTAGAGGGGTGGATTCACCTTGTGGGGGTTGGGTTTCAAAGTGGCCTCTCCCCATTTTAAATTTGGTGGTCTTTTCATAATTGTAAATATCATCATAATAATGATGGAGTCATCATTTATCCCTCACTTGGCATGATTAGCTTGTGTGTATTTTTTAAATTGTAAATATGGATGGTAGACTCCCTTATTTTACTTTTTATTTTTTGTTTTATTGAGGAATGGTGTGTTTGGACTTGATAATTTTTCCTATGCTCTCAGTTGTGGAAGCCTTAGTGTTGTCATCTATCCACTACAAAGGCCATGTGAGAGAAATGGACTTTGATGGGTTTGTATTCAAGGCTTCATTGAATCATGTCTTTAGGATAAATCTAAGGGTGTTCTAGAGGCAATATAATAATTTATTTGGATGGAGTTACTAGAATAATGTTAAAAGAGATTAGTGAATTTGTCCATAGCTGAGTTATATGTAAGTAATTTGTTGGGTTTGGTGTAGGATAAGAACTATATTGTAGACATTTATGAATTATTTATGGTTTCACCACACTAAGTGGGGATCATATAGGCATTATGGGTGGTAGACAATAGTCATTTCCCTCCTTTGTATTTTTACAGAATGAATGGTCTTGGCTTTGTTCTAATTTCTTGTTTTAGGGTTCTAGAGGATTTTTTTTGAAATTACTAGATTTTATGGAGGATTTGGAGGAGAATGATGGTAGGGGTTTGGTTTTGAATCAGGGTATCCTAGATTCCCTTCTCAATTTGGTAAGGACTCCAATCTTGGGAATTGTATAATTCTAGGTGGTTAACCATTCTCTGGCTCGAGTTAATGTGGTCAAGGTTTTGGCTAAAGGATTATTTAAGGGGTTCTTTCCCCTTCCTCATTGGATTAATTAATCACATTGAAGGGTTGGTATATTTATTCTTAGGCTTCATTTTGAGGTGACTTTTTGGATTTTAAGTGTTGGTCATGTTGGTGGGGGTTGAGAGGAAACCCTAAAGGGAGTGCCGATGGTGGGTGACATCTATGTTTACTTTAGCAAGTAGGTTGGTTCTTCCCTAGATGGTGTAGATGCAAAGGTGGAGTAATTGGGCATGGAAGGTGAGATTAATTTTATTAATTGAGATGGTTTAATGCCTCAATTATATTTTCTCTCTATTTTGTTTTTACATTTGGCTAGTACAGTCTCCAATCTAGCTCGAGATTCATGTATAGATGAATGAATTCATGTTTACAAAAAATACCTAAAGGTATATTTTGTCCTTATTTAATTTTAAAGTAGGAGGGGATGGTTTTTATTAATCTATAATGACATTTATTAGCATTATAACAATGGAATTTTGGTTCACTTCTATGCCTTTTTTTTTCCTAGTTCAGTTATCCCATTGGTGATGTTGGTTTTTTGATATCACTTCTCTATATGCATGGGCAAGGGACCTTTTCAACATGATCATCTATATAAAAAAAATTATTCACATAAATAAATAATGGGTCAAAAATTCCTATAAATATCAATGAATTTATTAAGAAAAAGACACAAAGTCTTCTTTCTATCTTATTTCCTACCAAAATTTCTTGAACTATCAATGATTCATTTTTCATTGAATGTACCTCCTACTTATAGTGAATAGGAGGATAAAACATATTTATAAATAATGTTTTATGATAAATATCCTAATCAATTGTCTTTTTAAAAATTTCAAACTATAAGGATACTTAAGTAATGCATTTTCAATAGAATAATATTAGAGAATGTGTAAAGAAAGAGATTAATTTATTTGTAATTCCTCCTTCAATTTTTATGCAATAATAATTTGATATACATCTTAAGATTTATTCAATTTGATAACTTTTAATTTAGTCACAATAATGACTATACCTTAAATTTTAGGGATGAATATTTTACATACGTACTAGGAAAATCACATAATGTCTTGCACATAATCAAAACCCCTTTAATTTATTGATGGCATCATGAATGTCACTCTACTTATTCATCACCTCAAAAAAATATTCATTTAACAACTTATGAAACTACTCCTTAAATTATTATTTTAAAATATTACAATGAATTAAAGCAAATGTTGGCACATATATCTTATTTCATGTCATCACATTTATTTTGTTGACCATGGATATGTTCAAGAGCATCTTATAAATCATTAATTTTTTGTCAACCTTTATGGGCATAGAGGGGAGGCATTCAAATTATCCTAATTAAAAATGTCATGTTATATAAGTATATTTTCATTAATGTAATCTATATATTTTAAATAGATGATCAAGCCTCTCCACATTTCTAATTATTTATTCACATTTTTAATCTCTTCAATGACTTTGGCATTCTTAATTATCAATATTTCAATGGATTTTCTCTTTCATCAATGAAATTTGGCCCATTCATTAATAGTTTATCTACCATCACCTTGACATGACTATTGTATTTCTTAATAGTAGTGATGTAGTCTTTGTTAATACCTTTGAGAGAGAAAAAACTTGGTAGAGAATCCATAAGAGTATCATTGATATTCAAGAATGGCCTAATATACACAATGAGTATGTGAATATTTTTCAAGTTAAATTTGTGTTAAATTTTATTATTCTATCATATTCAAAATTTTAAATTAAATGTTTTTGATGTTGAGAATATCACTTTCAATAATTCAAACTCTGATAGGAATTTTATTCAAACTATAATCTACCATGGTCACATTTTATACATTCCTATTAGTAAGGAGTTACGTTATCTCCACAAATTTCACACCAAAAGAATATGAGACCAATATTGAAGTGAACTTTACCTTCTTTATAAGCTTACTATTCAAAATACTTTTTACTTAATTAAAATTAAGAGATTCAACTATAACAATAGTCTTCTTAATATGTAGGATATGATGTATTGATAAAATGATGTAGCACCATAAGAACAAAACACTTGAGTATCAAGAATAAAAGGAGTTTCCTTGATATAAGTAGGTTTATTTGGAGAAGAATAGATATTTAAAGGAGTTACATGAGGTTAATAAGGATTATTTTCTCTAATTTATGTAACAATATAGGGAACTTATAAAGAACTTAGTCTAATTTAATAAATTGGTGAGTTATGTTATCAATTAGGGAGGAGGAATTAAGATACTGAGAAGAAGGAACCTCATTTCACTGATCAAGATGGACAAGAGGTATCTTGAATGGAAAATTGACTCTTAGTTATGATTTTATACCATTAATATTTTAAATAAAATTTCCATGATTTTTATCTTCTTCATCACCTTCATCTCCCATTATTATAAAGTTGACTATAGATACTAAAAATCAGCATTGGATATATGTGGTTTTACTATTTCTATAGTTGCTTTCTTAATAGATATTAAGGGTCTATGCACTTTAGAGAATCATGATCATCTAAATTTTGACACTTTATTATCAAACCATTTTCTTGATATACACAAGATGAATTGCGTTTATGCATCTAACTATGTAACCTCTTTATAATACTAGTTCAAGTTGAGCAAAGGAACTAACTTTAAATTATTTTTGTATAATGGGTCTTCTAGGTCACTTATATCATTAACTATGCCCTCAATGACATATCCCAATTTTAAGTATTTTATGTGCTCCAATATTATAATTGTATAATACTTTTACCTTAACTCAAATTAATATGCACAATCAAGTAATTAATCTTCAATAGTATGTTCATAATAGTAATTTGGTCCCATATTAAGGTGATTCTTTATGAATTATTTGTTATAAAATGGAAACCTATTTGTATGAAATTACATTGGAAAATGGATTATTCTTATTTTAATATTTTTTGTGACAAGGATTGTTTTGTAATTATAGTGACCTTGTTCAATGGAAAACTAGATCCTAGTTATGTAATTTTACCTATACCTATTATGAATTTCCCAAAGCTATATACAAAGTTGTATGAGGATAGATTTATCATTGGCATATTTTTGAAGCTAGTATGGAGTTCCATCAAGCCACATATTAAGATATAAGTGAATTTTTAAAATCAAATAAAATAACTTTCATACTAGTTCATCAATTTGGAATATTCATTAAAGATTTAATGGTTATATTTCCATTAAAATAACTCAGAATAAGCATCAAAAACATGTCTTTTTACATTTTAATTCCTTATTCCCATTTTTAAAGGGTTATTTGAGTGTATTATTCATAAATAAATCTTCCTAGGATAAAATATTCCTCTCATATGAGACTAATCCATGACCTCAAATTTATATACCAAGTAAGATGTCATGTATAATCTCTAACTGGTCTCAAGTTTTGTCAATTATTCATACAATGTGTCACTAATTATGTGACCCAATTCTATGAACACTTTACCCTCATAATTTATTTTCATTATCAAGTGCATCCACTACTAAAGTTCACTATTGGTTATATTATCCATCTTTATATTAATAAAAATGATCATGTCGAATAGTTATTGATGACCATTTTTACCCCAAGTCAAAACAGTCAACCCATATAGGTTGAAACTTGATTTGTCTTATCTTAATAACTTTATTCATAGCTAATTACATGCTTTTATAGTCTTCAAGTGCTCTTTGTAAGGTATTTTTATCATTGTGTAAGGCAATGTCTTTGCCAAAATTTTCAATGCCTTCAAGGTTAGTCTAGTGGGCCCTAGGGGTATGTCATGATGTGTCAAGATGGTATATGGTTTATCAAGTAAATCCTTTCACTTGGCCACTTGGTTTAAAGCTTGTTAATCTTGTTTAGAATGGTTAAGGTATTTTAGCATTTTTAATATTTTTAGAGAAACCTATGTTTCAATTATGGCCAAATTAATCCTTATAAAGGTAATATTATTTCATGAAGCATTAAATATAATGGTGAAGTGGTCATTTAAATTAAAATGTGGCTTTCTAAATCTATATAAGTCATCTAACCATGACTTAGTCTTCCACCATGCTTATCATGCACTCTAAAGTCATTTAATTCACTTTATAGGCTAAAATTGAGTTTTACGTAATTTTTAAAAGGAAAAGTATTTCAAGAGAACATCAAACATGCATATTTTTCAAGATAAAGTTAGAGAATCAGTTTACATGTTAGAATAGGTTAGTTACTCTAGTTTTAATTATATACAAGTATTTTAAATCATTTTTATATACTTTAAGAGCTCACCTTTAGGTGAAAATGTTTTAGAAGTGCTTCTTTAGATTCTACATGTCATATCCATGCTTCATTTGTAGGTATAAGTCTCAAGATTATAAAATTTGATCCCTTCTCTCTATTGCTCTCTTCACAAGCTAATAAGAGTCAACATCAAGTGATCATTACATATATGAAAGAGAGAAAGAGTTAGGGTCTAATATATTTGACATATGAGGGGTTCCTATTAAGATAAAATTATTTTTCATTATTTTGTATATTTATCCTCCCTCTTTTATGAATAATCATTAAGAAGGTAGTGTAGTCAAAAGAGATAATAAACCCTATAAGGTTGTGTATTTCACCATTTTCATGTAGGTTAAATATTATTGAATCATGGTAAGTTTTTAAAATTCTCTTCATAGGAATTCAAAACCATTTCATGCTTATTTTCACTAGGTTGGTATGTGTGAACCTCCATAGTATCAAAAAGAGCCATCATGTAAGATGTGTCATAGTTTGTACTTAAATTTTTATATGATTTTGATAGTTTAAGTAAATTAAATTGAGTTTTAATATGTTTAAAATATATTATCATTACATCAAATATCTTTATATTGATTGGTCATTCTATACCAACTCTTTAATGGCATTCATGTTCCATGTTGGAAGACTGTATTTTGAGGTTGCCTATAAAATACAGTGAAGAAGCCTTGCATTGCATGTTATAGGGGTATATGTAGGCCTTGTATACATAAATAAGATGATGATACATTGGATAAATAATAATAGGATTATATAAACCATGTTAACCATCATTTAAGGCCAAAAACATAAAAATGTAGACCTAGAGGTCTACAGTTATGTGAAATTATGTTAAATATACATCAAATATTAACTTTGAAAAAAAAATTGAGTGTATTTTAGTATATACATGCTCTAAATAGGTCCAACATCAAGTGAAGTTTGGTTTCAATATTTAATGCTAAAGCGTCTTAATCATTACATACAAATATAGTTGACGAACTTGAGTGATGTCAAGCCTTGAGTCAGTATGGAAAAGGTATGAGAAGGTACATATGAGATATAGAGAACTAAGAATAGATATTAAAATATAATTATGGTCTCATAGTGTAATCTCATTAGTTAGTAAGTGCATTGGGAAAGTTACGCTGAACATGCCTATTATAGGCAAAGTTTGGGAAATAACATGTATGGTCAACAAAAGGAAATAATAATAGGTCTAAAAGAGGTCAATTTGAATGTGAATGAGCATCATTAATTTAATAATTATCAAAATTTATATGAAATATTTTAAGAATACCAATTTTTAAATCCCAATGTTCAAACTCTCAACACTTACAACCATGTCTTCAATAGGCGTGAGAGAGAAGGGGTGTGTTTTGAAGATGAGGGGTCTTGAAGAAGTCTAAAAAGGGTATAAATAAGGTTATAAAATATAATTTTTTGATAATATATTTTATATATTCATTTAATTGTAAGTAGAGATTTACAAACCTCAAACAAAGTCAATATAGTCTGTGTAGGCCTAATAAACATAAATTCATACACACGAGTCTATATGGTTAGTTTGTGAAGAGAATGGACTTGAAGTTAATATGAAAACATGAATATAAAATAAAGAGGTGATATATATTTAATTTTAACACTCTATTAATTTATCAAATCCTTAAAAAGGTAAAGGTATTTCTCAATCATAGTTAAAACCCTGGAAATAACTACCTACAGGTTAGTCTGAGCAGTTTAATTTATCTTCATGATTGAAAAGTGGATGACACGTATAATAGTATAATTTGGGTGTAAAAATATGGAAATTTTTTAATATTTCATTTGATTCTAGATAATCCTAAATGGAGGGTCATAAAAGAGTCATCAAAATGAAGATGCAATTGAAGCCTACATAAGCTCATTTGAGTGACATACAGGCCTACCTACCTAAAGTGAGAAACACCTACATATTTTGAGAAGAAATATAGGAATAATAGGGATAAAAAAATTTAAATTTATTTAATATTTATAATATAGCCTCTATATAGTATTCATAATCAACAAAAGGTGACAATTTAGATAAGCCATGTATAGGCCTAGTAAGCCTAAAACTACATATATAGTCCTATATACATAGTGGAAGAAAAGTGGTTTGATGAGGATAAAATGAGTATTAATACATTTATGAGTGTATAATTATATTATAGACACTAAAATAAAACCAATGGGAATAGGAAAACAAATAATGACCAATTTATCCTAAAAAACCTCTTTGAGTTCCTTAGGTGCATGACTATAATTCAAACTAGAGATTATCTTGATTGGTGCAATTTTGATATTGTGAATGGGATATATTGGATTTAAATTATTGTAAAAATGTATTAAAATTCATTATATTTTAATTATTTTTTGTTTTATATCCTTGACATGAATGAATAATGGTTAAGATTCCCAAACCACCTAGTTGCAACCCAAATACGAATTTATTGTGCTTGGATCTGTATAGATAGGATGCATGAGAACCTAATAAATTATTTATATTTTAGGTGTCTATTTTACTTGATATTTTTTTTGTTTTTATAGTATTTAAGTGGATAAGGTTTATTAACAATGGTTAAGAACCAAAACAAGTCTAAACCCTCCTAAAACCCTTATGAAGATCATTTAAGAGAGATGATCCTCCAAAGTGCATGAAATTACATGGATATATATTTAAACCTATTGGAAATGATTATTAGCTCCAATTATTTTCTCAACATGTACTTTTACTATACCTACAATTGTATTGATGCAATAAATGTTGTACTTTTGTGAGGTTTTGAGCTCAAAATAGGCTATAAAAGATCATGAATAGTTGAAAATTGTTGGATAGAATGACTTGAATTGTATTATACCTATACAATTAAAAAAATACATATAATTAAACCTTAAATTTCTCAAACAAATATGTTTTTTAAAGGCAGTCTAAAACAAGCTTGAGAAAGGGCTAATTTCTTGGTCATTTCTTAGTTTGCCTATCTACACATGGTTTCAAGCCAAAATTTGGTATGAATTATGGTCACATGGTCCTAAAAGTTAATCACACACTTTATATAGGTTTAAAATGTGTTTTAGGATTATGGATCCAAAACATAGTTTTTAGGCTAAGAGGGCTAATAGAGACATAATTGGAGATAGAAAATGTGTTAATAAGTGTACTTACACTTAGAGTTGGGTCTTATAATTTGGCATGGAGATGTAAGGGGATAAAATGTCCTAAAAAATATCTATATTATTATAATATACTCCATAATTTATTCTACACAAGGATGTTTACATGTTTTTAGGGCTAAAAGAATGAAAGCCTAATGAGAGTTTAAGGTACAAATTAGAGACTTAAAGAGAGTTTTAGGCCTCAAAATGAATTGTTTTAGGTATAATATGATATCAAGATGAATTTAATGGATAAATATTTCCTTGGTGGAGATCAAATCTGTTTTGAACCATTTGGGCAAGATGGGCATAGTGAGAAAAATTGAGCTTCAAGTCACCTAAGGAGTTGTAATCATCATTGTAACATCAATTATGAATACTCATAAACAAGTGAAAGGTGTAAAATAATAGATAAAAAAGTTGATTCAACATAAATTTATGTTTAATAGTGCCACTTTTCCTTTTATAATAAGGCAAGGTGTCAAGCAAAGTTGTAAATTCCTATGCCATGTGGAAGAAGACATATTTAAGAGAGAAAAACATGTATTGGAGGGTCTGATGTAGATTTTTCATAACTCATTCTTGTTTTAAACTATATTTTGTAAATATTCCACCTTTCTCTCCTATGTCCCTCTATCTTCTAGTCTCTTTTCTCTATAAATTTAGCCTTTATAGGCCATGTATGTATCTTCCACCTAGGTATGACGAAGACATACCCATTTTCAAGCCTTTGATAAATGAAAAACATTTATTTTACCTCCTCATTTTATTGGTTTCAATGTGTGTGCATGACTAGTTTCATTTTATCAAGTGATTATATTTTATTCCTTGGCTTGTTTGTCCTTTTCTTGTATTCATCTTTAGTTTGAAAATTCTTTGTAGGATTTGTGAAGTGTCAATGTGAAGTGTGAAAGGTTGACTAAGTTATCTATTAATTAGTGTCATTTCATGACATCTTGAATATTGCTCCTAACCCAAGAATATTTCACAACCTTCATAAGAAGTGTTGATGTAGAGAGGCAAATTTGGAGTAGTGTTTATTTTAGGTCAGTCTTATGGTTGAAGTGAATTTTTTTCTTGTTGGTAGTGGTAAAAATATTTGTTGTATAACCTAAATTAGAGTAGGTTTATCTCTCTTTTCCTAGTAAGTTGGTAGATTAGTGAATGAGGAGATAGCTCTCTAGCCTATATATTCATTCCAACATAAGGAAAACCAAAGCCTATATTTTTTTCCATTTTATTCCAAATTTGGAAGGCTTGAAATACCTTCAAAGGGTAAAAATTTGGTTGATAACAATTTTGGCATGCTCAATAGGACTAAGGTCCAAAGTAGTGGAAGAATTCTTGGTGTTGTTATTCTACATATAAGCCTTTACAAGAATTAAAAATAACAATGTAGACTCTGAGCTAAATCATCTAGTTATAACAACCTAAGAATTTGTTTAAAGTAAGTTTTGCTTTCAATTCATTGTCTTGATGAAGTTATTATGGCTGAGTTTGAAGTATATCTCAATTTCATGCAAGTTGATGAGGCATCTTCAGCCTATGGTACTCTTTATCAGTAACAATATGACTCTTATTAGACATATAATGAACCTTACCATTATTATGATGATGAATTTAAGTGTTATAGTACTCGTTATCAACCTCACTATTACCCCAACTATATAACCAAATAATTTTATCAAGATTATCATCCTCCTTATAATCAAGAGTATAAATCTTACCCTCTTTGTGAGCCATATCAATCTTATGATCATCCTAAATAATACCCATATGTATATGGTGATGCATATGAAAATCCTTGTTTTCAACTATTCTATCATCCTCTCCCTCTTTCACTAGCTTCCTAAGATTTTCAAGATGGAATGGATGAGATGGAGATCAAGGTACTAGAATGTGAAAAAAGAGCTTGTTCAAATTATCAATATAAGGAAGTGATTGGACCATTTTTAGATGTATCTTATGATCCAATAGAGAGGAATGAGTTGTGTATATTGGTATTGGAGAGAATGGAGATTTAGGAAAGACAAATAAATGAGTTTGATAAAGTGTTTCAAGAACCCTCTTACATTAATTATCAGCATTTTTATGCTCCATGAAGTCATTTAACATCCTCAAATAGAACCTCCAAGAGAACCCATTCAATACCAAGATAGCCTACTAATTTTAAAGTCCCAACTTTATTCCAAGTAGTTAAGTCTTGGGAGAAATAAGAGGAAGAGAGCCAAGATCAAGAGATTAAAACCAAAGAAGACCTTGTACCTATTCAAGATCCATTTCCCATTTCTTAATAAGATTAGGCTATTTCATCTTGGATTTCTATCCAATAAGTAATTTAAGACAAGAAGGAGGTCCTAGTTGAGAGGGTTGAAAATCAAATTGTAGTTAAAGAGCTTAAAGAGGGATATGAGAAGAATGAAGTGGTTGATGAGGAGAATGAGGCACTCATATCCCAAATAAACTTGATTTATCTCTAAGATTTATTAAAATAATATTAAATTACTAATCCTATCCATGAATATCCTACCATGCCTCATTTTGCATCTCAAACTCATGAACATGTTTATCACCCTCCCACCATCTCTGTTCTTAAAGAGGAACATATCCTATGGGAGGTAAATGGATAAGATCAATCTATAGTTTAAGATGATAAAGATGATTTAATTTTATATGAGGAATAAATCTTCATTGGCACTCTACTTGGGGAATAGATATGTAATTTGGTTTTCAAATATGATGTTATAGAAGATAATCTTGGTGGTATGCTTCAAAAAGGGGATCCAATTATGTCTAGCCCTATTGCGGTTGTAGATGATCTTAATGAGAAAGAGTATGAAATTTAAGAAGCTCAATTATAATCTGATCATTACCATATATAGAGGTTTGAGATTCTTGATATCCCTATAACTCTCAAGGAGAAAGATGAAGATGATATTTAGTTTGGTCGCATTCAAGTTGACCAAGGTAAAGAGCTAAAAAATGATTGGAAACAGTACATTGAGTAACTTCAAGATGTTAAATCCCTTTGAAAAGGTGCATGTCATATCTGATATCATGATCATGAATAGGTTGGTCATGATATACCCATTGAAGACCATGGTATAACTTGGAATGAGTGTGCAAAGCTCCTTGAAGATCTTGATAAGCTTGTAGTAGATGATAAGAAACATGATGTCACTCAAGATGTCATAGAGGCCCAAGGACATTGTCTAGATGGAGTACCATTGGATGAGGGTTTATCTAATAATAAATATGTAGTGGATCTTGACGAAAATGATGAGTTCATCTTCATAGTAGAATGATTTGTTATTTTTACTTCATTTGGAAGCATGTTAAGGGGATTGGAAATCAAGAAGATGATGAAGAAAACAAGAGAAAGGTCCAAGATGCATCTTGACTCATGCTATTATTCACCTCATGAAGTAAAATATATCAAAACCTTCCACTTTGATCCAAGAGGAAGAAGTTGCTTTCAGGTTAGTTGAATATAGTTAGTTTCTTTGTTATGTTTTGTGTTTCCTAAGTGCTCATCTAAAACATGTGTGTGTCTTGTTTCCTTTGCTTTGTGTGTTTGTCCTTATGTCATGTGTTTTTCAAGTAAAAGGTTGTCTTGTGTGGTCTTAAGGTGTTTTCAATCAAGTGTAAAGGCCTGATTAGGTCTATATTTGATTACAAATGACTCTATTATGTAATATAAGGTTAAGGCTACTAGTCTTTTAGCATAGCAAGTATGCTACCCACATGAATCCCTAATTTGTTGACCATTTTTGACACCAAGTAAAAAAGGTTAAACCCTATAGGTTTAAACTTGAGTTTTCATGTCTTAAAAGATTTGTTCATATCCATTTACATGCTTTTATAGTCTTCAATTGGTCTTTATAAGGTCTTATTAGCATTGTTTAAGGTAATGTCTTTGCCAAGATTTTTAATGCCTTCAAGGTAAATATAGTAGGCCCTAGGGGTATGCCATGATGTGTCAAGATGGTATATGGTTTATCAAGTAAATAAGTTTAATTGGTCACTTATTTTAAAGCTCATTAATATTGTTTGGAAAGGTTAAGGTTTTTTAACATGGTTTAAGGTTTGTGGAGAAACCTAGGATTTAATTATGGCCAAATTAATCTTTATCAAGGTAATATTATTGCAAGGATAATTAAATATAATGGTGAAGAGGTCATCTAAAGTAAAAGGTGGTTTTCTAAATCTCTATAAAACATCTAACAATGCATTAGTTTTCCACCATGTTTGTCATGCATTCTAAAGTCATTTAAGTTACTTTCTATGCCAAAATTAAGGAGTTGTACATAATTTTTAAATGGAATAATATTTAAAGAGAAACTAAAACATGAATATTGTTAGGATAAAGTCATATTATTAGTTTTCATGTTTGAATAGTTTAGTTACTCTAGTTTCAACTCCAAATAGGCAATTTAAAGCACTTGTATGGACTTCAAGATCCCACTTTCATGTTATAAGTGCCTCTTAAAATTATATAGGTCATATCAATGTTTGGTTTGTATGTGCATGTCTCAGGATTGTAAAAGTTAATTTATTCTCTCCATCGCTCTCTTCATAAGATATTAATAGTTAAATTTAAGTGCTCATTCCATATAGGAGAGAGAGAGAGAGAGAGAGAGAGAGAGAGAGAGAGAGAGAGAGAGAGAGAGAGAGAGAGAGAGAGAGAGAGAGAGAGAGAGAGAGAGAGAGAGAGAGAGAGAGAGAGAGGAGAGAGAGAGAGAGAGAGGGTCTAATATTTTTTAAATATGAGGATGTCCTATTAAGATAAAAATATATGTCATTTATTTTCAAATTCATCCTCCCTCCTTTATGAAAAATCCTTAAGAAGGAAGGGTAGTCAAAAGAGCTAGTAAACCCCAAAGGATTGTGTTTTTCACCATTTTAATGCAGGTGTTAACTATTTAAAGAATGGTGAGTGTTTTAGATAGTATTTATAGGAATTAAAAATCATTTAATTATTATTTTCACGAAGTTGGCACATGTGAGCCTAAATAGTATTAAGAAGAGCCTTCATGCAAGATGTGTCACAATTTGTACTTAAATTTTTGGATGAGTTTGTTAGTTTAAATGAATTAAAGGGAGTTTAAATATGTTTCCACTATATTATCTTTCCATACAATCTCTTTACCTTGACTATTCATTCTGTACCAACTCTCTAATGGCATTCATGTTCTATGTTGGATGACCGTGTTTTGAGGTTACTTGAAAAATGGAGTGAATAAGTCTTGAATTAAATTTTATAGGGGTATATGGAGGTAATTATTTCATAAATAAGGTGATGATACATTGTATAAATGATAATAGGCTTAAATACCAAGTTACCCATCATATAAGGCCTAAAACACATTAATGTAGACCTACAAATCAGTAGACATGTAGGTCTATATTTATGTGAAATTATGTTAAAAATACATCAAATATTGAATATGAAAACTAAATGTTTATGGATTTTAGTATCTCTATGATCTAAATAGGTCCCAAACCAAGTGAAGTGTAGTTTCAAGACAATGATAAAGATAATCAATCGTTACCTACAGGTAGAGTTAACCAACTTGAGTGATGCCAAGCCTTGAGTCAGTATCGAAAAGGTTTGAGAAGGTACATATGAGACCTAGAGAAATAATAAGATCTATTCAACCATAAGTATAATCTCACGTTATACTCTCATTATTTAGTATGTGCTTTGAGAAAGTGAAGTTGAACATGCTTGTTCTAGGCATAATTTGGGAAAGGGCATATATGGTCAACAAAAGGAAAAGCTAATAGGTATGCAAGAGGTCATGATGAATGTGAAGGAACCTCATGAAATTAATAATTTTTAATATTTATATGACCTAGTTGAATAAGACTAGTTTTCAAATCCTAATTTTCAAACTTGCATCACCTACAACCATGTCTTTAATAGACATGAGAGAGAAGGGGTATGTTTTGAAGATGAGAGGTATTTAGGAAGTCTATAGAGGGAAGAAAGAAAGTTAGAAACTATCAAAATTGTGATAATATATTTGAGATATTCATTAAATTTTAAGTGGATATATCTAAACCTCAAATAAAGTCAATATAGTCTATGTAGGCCTAATAGGCCTAAATTCATACACACATGTCTGTATCATTAGCTTTTGAAGAGAATGGTTTTGAAGTTAATATGGAAGCATGAATATCAGAGAATGAGGTGATAGAGACTTCATTGGAACACTATATGAAGTTATTAAATCCTTCAATAGGTGAACATCTTTCTAAAACATAGTCAAAACCCTAGAAATAACTACCTATAGGTTAGTCTAAGCAATTCAATTTGTCTTCAATCTTGAAAAGTGGATGAAATGTATAAAATTAGAATTGGGGTGTGGAGAGATGGGAAAAGTGTAAGATGTCATTTGAGGTTAGAAATCCTAAATGGAGGGTCAAAAAATAGTGATCAAAACCAAGAAGCACTTGAACCTTACATACACTCAATTGAGTGACCTACAATCCTGCTTGGCTAAAGTGAGAAACAATTGCCTATTTTTAGAAGATATAGAGGCCTAGGAGGAATAAAATACCTTTAAATTTATTTCATAAGGATATTATAGCCTATATATATGTTATGAACCCATGATATATCTTTTCTTTGTTTGTTTAGTAGTTGTTATAAATGTGTATGTTATGTAAGTCATCCCGTGAGCATTTTGTGTTATCCCACATTCATGGAAAATAGTAGTTTATTAGCTTAGAATTTATATATAAGTTTTAAATCCATTTAAGGCATCCATAAAATTATTGTATTGAGATTTATCAAAGGAGGTTTCCCCTCAAAGTGGTTTGTAATCAATTCAAGCTTTTCAAGTTTTCTTTAGATTTAATTTGTGCTGTTAATTCCTATTATTTGTAAATTTTTATTAATTATTGTAAGAGGATCTTCTCATGTGGTATCAGAGCCTTTCTAGGGCCATAATTTTTTTAAGCTCTATTCTACTACATAATTTATTTACAGTTCTTTTTTTTAAAAAAATTGTAACTATTTTCTACTGCATAACTCTGTTCTGTATCATAATAATATTTTTTGGATCAAGGTAAAACATGACCACATAACTATGAGAATTGCTTAGGTGAAATCCCTAAAACTCATTGTGAGGAGTACCACAAGAATCCCAAAGTAGCTAGCTAATTAAGTGGACGTACCAGTAAAATAGGCAATGACCCCTTCCTGATTGAGTAGTTCCCATCCATAATCAAAACCAAGATCTATCATAAAGAGATAAATCCATGGCCAAAAAATTTATAGAGAGTAGTAGTCACTTAGAAAACATTGGTGGCCAGCGTGAAATTTTTAAAACCCTTAGGTAGCCATTAAATCTTGGGACCCATTTCTATCAATTTCAAAACATTTTCTATATATTCAAAATATTCAATCAGTAGAGTAGTTTTAGACTATCAGGGGACTTATAGACATATATTTGATAAAACACAAAAAATTTAAACTACTGATAGAGTCTTAGTAGACTCTCAGGGGACTTATCATCAGACAGAAAACCAAAAAATAGAAAATAGAAGAGTAAATTATTTTTCATTTTTTATAATATCTCTCCATCTATAACCTTGTTTAACCTCAAAATTTACTCGAACACCTAAAATTCCATTCCTTATATTTTATTCCTTGAGGCTCCATATCCTAATTCATGTATATTGCAAATTTACTTTTTTTGGGTTTTGCCATAACTTCTATTTTTATCTATTTACCTTGAAATTTTTCCTCTATGTTCATCATATCTTTCTACTCCTTTGTCCCTGTTTGGAAAATTTTATAGTTTTTTCCATTTTCACTCCAAAAATTTCCCTCATCTTCATCAATCATACTCCCATTATGCTAAAAAATTATTAAAATCCCCTTTAACCCTTCCATTTTTGGCCAAATTCAAAACCTTCCTTACTAAACATGTTTTAACTCTAGTTTTCCTATACATTACAAAAAAAAACTATTAGTCAGGTCATGGTATTAACCACAAAATGAGAAAAAACTATGGAGAATGAAATTACCACCCTCAAGTCCCACATGAAATATCTTGATGAAAAAATTATTGGTCTCAGTCTATAACATACCACCATGAACAACAGATGACATCCAAAGTCTTCTTTTGACACTACATTTTCTTCTTCTAGTAATTATCATGGGCCAAAGCTAAATTTGCCTCAATTCAATTTTATAGATCCAACTGGATGGATCTATCAGGATAAATAATATTTTAGTCTGCATAATACTTTTGATGTCAATAAGGTTCCACTTGCATCTTTTCACTTAGAACTTGAAGACCTTAAATGGTATCATTGGTATGCCAAGGCTCATGATGAACCCGTATAGACCAATTTTTACACCCTTATTTTGTAATAGTTTGGCCGTACTACTTTTGATGACTTCACTAAAGCAATCACTAAACTTCACCAAATAGAAACAATGAGAGAGTATCAAACTAAATTTGAAAAACTAGCCAATCATACAGAGGGATTGTTTGATGAATTCTTCAAGAGTTGTTGTTAGTGGACTAAAGGATGCAATTAGATCTAAGGTTAAAATGTTCTGACCCAACATGATTAGGGAATCCTTAGGGTTAGATAAGTTGGCAAAAGACAAGATCATAGCTCAACAACAATTCAAATCTAATTTTATTCCATTCAAAAATACAACTCCATAATGATCTCAAACAATGCCAATCATCAAAACCACTCTTATCAAGTGTTTTACTAACATAGAGATGCAATCCCATAGATAAAAAGGACTATGTTATAAGTATGATGATAAATTCACTCGAGGACATCTATGTGTCGAGCAAAATATCTACCTATTGGATGTGAAATCTCTACCAAAAAATAAAGAATGGGAAGATGTTCAGGATATAATAGATAATCTAGAATATGCTCAATTGATTATGGAACCTGCTTCACAAGAAGACCAACCAAAGATCTCTCTCCATGCCTTAGTAGGAGTCACTACCCCAAAAACCATATAGGTCAGGGGTTACTTCAAAAATATCCCTCTCAAAATACTCATTGATTCAGGTAGTACTCATAACCTCATTGACCCACAAATCACCAAATATGCTGATTATTTTATCCATCCTTGTTCCAAATTTTAAGTCATGATTGCCAATGGGGGCACATTAACTTGTAAAGGGAAGTGTCACAATGTGTGTATCTCTATTATAGATTATAGCTTGTACCTTAACATGTTTGCATTACCCTTAGGTGGATGTGACGTTATTTTGGGAGCCCAGTGTTTATTCACACTTGGACCCATCTTGTGAGATTTTGCTGAACTTAAGATGTAATTTTCAAATAATGGGCAAAAACACACATTCAAAGGCTGATAACCTAGATCTCTCAGCATCATAAGTTCACATCATATGGAAAATCTTCTAAAGAAGAATTCACATGGTTTCATTTCCTAGCTCCATTCCATTCAAATGCAACCCTCATTAATCCCCACTACTTCTTCTAACCTCCACACCATTCTACAGAGGTATGTATGTGTCTTTGATGAACCAATGGGATTACCACCTTCATGACCAGAGGACCACCATATTTATCTCCTTATAGGAGTCATTATTCCTAACATCAGACCTTATTAATACCTATTTTATAAAAATACCAAGATTAAGATGCTCATTTGAGACTTACTATAACAAGGCATTATTCACCCCAGTACCAATCCATATTCTTCCCCAGTTCTCCTTGTCTAAAAAAATATGGGTCATGGAATATTCACATTAGATTTTGTGTAACAAATCACCTCACAATCAAGGATAAGTTCTTGAAATCTATTATTGATGAGCTTCTTGATGATATTCTAATGCTCATTTTTTCTCCAAATTGGATCTCCACTCTGGATATCACTAGATTTGACTTCATGAGGATGATATCCCTAAGATATCTTTTCATGTGTGTGATGGTCATTATGAGTTCTTTGTCATGTAATTTGGCCTCACTAATTCTCTTTCAACATTACAAGAATTTATGAATAAAATATTATGGCCCTACGTATGGAAATTTACTCTAGTCTTCTTTGATGATATCATCATCTATAGTAAAACATGGTTTGAGCATCTCCAACATTTGGAGATCACATTACAAATTCTCTCTGACCATAATCTTTGGGAAAAATATTACAAATGTAATTTTTGGCTAGGATGAAGTGGAGTATCTTGGGCATATTGTTTTAGCCCAAAGGGTTCAAGTGGATCCTTAAAAAATAACTACTATGACAAATTCGATGCATCCTCAAATAGTCAAGATCCTCCATGGTTTTTGGGGATAACTAGATACTATCATAATTTTGTCAAAGATTACATGAATATTTTAGCTCCATTGATATCTATGTTGAAAAAGATGCTTTTACTTGGACAAAAGCTATTGAGTGTGCATTTGAAGCATTGAAACAAGCTATGTGTATTGTACCTATTTTAGTTATGCCAAATTTTACCAAGACATTCACTATTGAGAGTGATGCTTGTGGTAATGGACTAGGTGTTTTTCTCCTCCAAGAAGGATGCCCAATTTTATTCACTAGTAAATCCCTTTCTAACAATAATTTAGTGCTCTCTAGTTATGAGAAGGAAATTATGACCATTCATGAAGTATAGAAGTGGAAAACATACCTACTAAGTAATCATTTTTGCATCAAAACTGATCACCAAAGTTTGAAATATTTCTTGGAACAATGGGTGTCTACCCCATCACAGTAGAAATGGGTCAGTAAACTCATGGGTTATGACTATGAGATAACTTATAAGAAAAGTAAAGAGAATATTGTGGCTGATGCTTTGTTTCATACGTTTGTGGATCAAGCTTCCCTTTTAGCTATTTCTATGCCTATTCTAAATTGGTTGGACACTATACAATAGGGGTATGTCAATGACTCCTCATTATCTCAAATCATTAAATAGTTTACCATTGACCCCTCAATTATACTACATTATTCTTTGGATGGTGCTTTTATACGATAGAAAGGTAATTTGGTGCTTCCCCTGAGCATAGATCTGTAACAAGATTTATTCTATGAACTCCATACTTTTCTATCCATAGGGAACTCAAGGTTTCTAAAAATGTATGAGTGGGCATGATGTAACTTCTTTTGGAAGGGAATGAAAAATTCAATTCAATATATGGGGGTTGAATGTGATACTTGCCAACATAATAAAGGTAAAACAACACTCATCTTTGGGTTGCTCAAACCCCTGCCCATCCCTACCACTATTTGGATATATATTTATATGTATTTCATTGAGGGATCCCTAGATATTGATGGAAAATGGTTATCTTGGTTGTGGTTGATCACCTCTCCAGATATAGTCATTTTTGTTCCCTCAACCATCCTTATACTACCTCCATAGTTGCACAAATTTTATTTGACTAGATTTTCTATCTTTATGGCATTCCTTCATCTTTTGTCTCTGATCTTGATGTAACCTTCACTAACCATTTTTGGATGGAACTATTTTGACGTATTAGTACTCAACTGAAGATGAGTTTTGGGTATCATCTATAAATAGATGAATAGATAGAAATTGTTAACAAATGCTTGAAAACATTCCTCCATTGCTTCACCTCAAAATAAAAACATTAGTGGGGAAAGTGGCTCCCTCTTTCCAAATGGTGGTATAGTACCTCCTACCACACTTCTACAAAAATAACTCATTATTATGTAGTCTATGGTCAATCGCCACCAATTCTCCTTTCATATAACCCTAATAGTTCATTAGTCTAAGTAGTAGACACACTTATTCAAACTTGAGATTAGATCCTTAGAACTCTATGGGAAAATATTCATATGGTGAAAAATTAAATGAAATAATAGGTAGATCAACACCATTCCAAATGCACTTTTCAAGTAGGTGATATGGTTTTTCTTTGCCTATAGCCCTATAAGCAATACTCCATAAAATTCAAAGGGCATCATAAGCTAGCCTCCAAGTTCTATGGTCCCTATAAAATTGTTCAAAATATTAGGTCAGTTGCTTACAAGTTGGATCTCCCACCTTCTTCTCAAGTTCACCCAATATTTAATGTCTCTTTTCTAAATAAAGTTATTGACACAAACATCAAAGTGTAGACTCTTTTACCTGATAATGAAGGATCCATTCTTCTTAAACTGGAGTTAATCCTAGATAGACACATATGCCAACTTTGCTCTCACTCAATCATCAAGGTTTTAATTCAATGGCATAGAATGCAAATAGAGGATGCAACATGGGAACCACTATTTTAGATTGAAAACCAATTCCCACATCTAAATCTTTGAGGACAAAGCTTTTTCTAAGAGGGAGGGGATGTTATGAACCTATGATATATCTTTTCTTTGTTCATTTAGTAGTTGCTATGGATGCATATGCCATGTAAGTCATCCCATGAGCATTTTTTATTATCCCACATTCATGGGAAGTAGTATTTTCTTAGTTTAGAATTTATATATAAGTAAGTGTTGAGTCCATTGAAGGCACCCACAAAATTATTGCATTGAGATTGCTCAAAGGAGGTTGCCCCCTCAAAGTGGTCTATGATCAATTAAATCTTTTTAAGTTTTATTAAAATTTAATATGTGTTGTTAATTCTTACTATTTTCACATTTTTATTAATTTTTACAAGAATATCATCTGAATATAGTATTCATAGTCAAAAAAGGTGACAATGTAGATAAACCATGTTTAGGACTACTAAGCCTGTAACTATATATGTAGACCTCTATACACAATCAAAGAAAAGTGGTTTGTTTAGGATAAAGTGAGGTGTCTAAAGAGATTGATGAGTTTAAAATTATATTATAGACCCTAAAATAATACCAATGGTAGAGGAGGATAAATAATGACCAATTTGGTCTAAAAAACCTCTTCAATCTCCCTAGGTGCATGACTTCAATTCAAACAAGATATTATCTTGCTTTTTGTAAGTTTGATATTGTGAATGGGACCAAATTGATTTTAAGGATCATAAATAGGTATTCGCAATTCATTTTATTGGAATTAGTTTTTGGTTTAGATCCCTAACATGTATGATTAAAGGTTAAGACTACTAATCACTCCCAAACTACCTAGTTACAACCTAAAGGCCAACTTCTTGTGATTGGATATGTATGGATAGGATGCCTAGAAAAATTATCACTTAGGGATAGTTTAGGGGGTTTGTTTACTTGATATTTGTGACATTAGATCAGGGTTTGCAAGGCTAGCATTTATAAACAATTATTAAGAACTAAAATAGGCCTAAATCCTCCTAAAACCCTTATAATGATTAGTTGAGAGAAATGGTCCTATAAAGTTCATGAAATGTATTGGATTGATCTTGAAAAATATTTGATATCATTATTAACTCTATTTAGGTGCTCAACATACACTTTTCCTATATTTATAACTTTATGTATGCATTAAATATTATAAATTTATGAGGTTTTAAGATCTAAATAGTGTATAAAAGATCATGAATAGTTTCAAATTATTGGAGAGGCTTAATTTTTTTATATTATACCTCTATAATTCTAAAAATACATAAAATTGACATTTAAATTTCAAAACCAAATATTGTTTTTAAATGCAAACTGAAATAGGCTTGAGAAAGGGCTAGTTTCTTGGCCATTACTATGTTTTCCCACCTACACAAGGTTACAAAAGCCAAAATTTGGTATGAAGCATGGTAAAATGGTCAAAAAATTTAATCACATAAATTATGTAGGTTTCACATGTGTGGGATTCCTATGGTGCCAAAACATAGTTTCTAAGCTAAGAGGGTTAATGGAGACCTAACTAGAGAGAGAAAATGGGCTAATAACTTTGCTTATGCTCAGAGTTGGGTTCTAAAATTTGGAATGAATATATAAGGGGATAATAAGTTATCAAAAATATATTTATTTTTCTAATATAATCTTTACATTATTCTACACAAGGAGGTTTACATGTTTTCCTAGCTACAAGGAATAGAGGCTTAATGAGAGATTAAGGTACAAATTAGAGTCTTAAAGAGAATTTGAGTCCTCAATATGAATTATTCCAAGTTTAATATTATTTCAAGATGTATTTCATTGAGAAATATTGCCTTGGTGAAGATTAACTCAAGTTTCTAACCATTTGGACAAGATGGGTGTAGTAGGACAAATTGAGAATCAAGACACCTAAAGAGTTATAATCATCAATGTAGAATAGGTTATGAATACTGATAAACAAGTGTTAGGTGTAAAATAATAGGTTAATAATGTGAATAAACATGACTTGATGTTTAAGAGTTATATTTTCCCAATCAAAAGTCAAGACAAAGAGCAATTTTGAAAAATAATGTACGGTG
The DNA here is from genome assembly GCA_037957365.1 of Torreya grandis. Lineage (NCBI taxonomy): Eukaryota > Viridiplantae > Streptophyta > Pinopsida > Cupressales > Taxaceae > Torreya > Torreya grandis. Next base: position 463,002 of record JARHVA010006381.1, on the reverse strand, counting down.
TAAGGAAAATTTTCAAACACCTATGCCATGTGGAAGAAGAAGACATTATCAAGAGATAAACACATGCTTTTGAGGGTCTAATTTAAATTTTTCACAACTCATTATTATTTTTCACTCTGTTTTGGACACATGTGACCTCCCTTTCCTACACCCCTCTCTCTTTTAGTCTCTTTTCTCTATAAATTTAGCCCTGACCATTTTAAAATGGTTAGGTATCATCCACATAGGTATGGTGAATACCTAACCATTTTAAAACCTTTGATAAATTATAAAATTATATTTTACCTCCTAATTTTACTAGTTTCAATGTGTGTGCATGACTAGTTTAATTTTGTGAAGTGATTAGATTTGCTTCCTTGGTATGTTCATCCTCTTCATATATTTGTATTCAGTTTGAAACTTCTTTGTATGTCTTGTGAAGTGTCAAAGTAAAGTGTGAAAGGTTGAGTGAGTTTTATATTCATTGGTGTAATCTCATAACATCTTGACTATTCCTCTTATCCCAAGCATCTTTCACAACCTTCATAAGAAGTACTAATGTAGAGAGGTAGATTTGGAATAGCATTTATTTTAGGTTAGTCTTATGGTTGAAGTGCATTTTTAGCTAGTTGATAGTGGTAAAATTATTTGGTTTATCATCTCCATTAGATTAGTTTTCTCTCTCTTTTCCTAATAAGTTTATAGAGTAGATAATGAGCCTAAGTGGTACATCAAGGGGAGCTAGCCCTTTAACCTAGAGATTTAGTCCAACATTAGGTCACCCATAACCTAGGATTGCCTCCATGTTATTACAAATTTATAAGGATTGAACTAAATTACAAGGGTTAAAATTTGGTTGATAATATTTACTCATGAAATTATGAATTTTAGAGATACTTTAGGAATTTATATAGAATTTTACTCTTCCTACTCATCCATATTTGGATGACCCTGTTGAGATATTTTTGTGTATTTTGGTCCTAATATTATTAATAAATATATTTTATCATCAATATCATTCCTTATTGAGGGGAATTTTGAGGGTGATTTCATATAATGACTATCTAATCATTCCATTAACATGTCTTCCATATCTTTCACCTGTATAAATTTGAATTGTAGTATTTTTTCACATGGAAGGTCTAAGTCAATATAATAAATTGAGGTTAGTAATCTAGTCACTTTCTATATCTCGCTATCAAAAATTCATTACGTAATGACCAAGATTTTTCCAACCTACATTCTATAATAGAATTATTCAAGGCAAATATGACCAATTATAGGGTCGTTGACCTTTGGATTTTTGGTATCCAAAGTAGAGATAAGATCTTATCTCACATACATTAATTTCATCTTTGGAGGTTTTGTGGTGTGAAATGAAACATTTGTGTGCAAATTCAAATTCTAGTATGTATAGTTTGGAGTGATGCAATTATTGACTAAATGCAAATAAAAATCTATATTGGTCATTAAAATATAAAAATTACTATTTAAAATATATTCTTTAGATTATACACATTGCTTGGTCATTATAAATACCTATAATACTTATTAAATGTGATTTTTTAGTGATAAAAATTAAACTAAAACTTAGGGGAAGCTAAGGAAGTGTTCTACAGATGATTAGGATCAAGTGGCATGAAATTTTAACTATGAAATGTGTGTAAAATGGAATCAAAACTTGAATGAATATTCTTGAAAACCTATAAAATTTAAATGGATTTGAAATCTATAAAGATGAAAAGAATCAAATTAAAGGTGGAAATAAAAATTGTGATGGAGATAGAGATTCAAAAAGGTGAATGCAAGGATTAAAAAAAAATATGAATTACATGCATAATGCATTATTTGTCCTAGGCTATTTAGACATTGAAAACTACTTTAGTTATTTAAATATAATTTAAAACATATATGTACCTTTAAGTTATCTCACCAATCACTTTTATTTTTGCTATAAATCACTCATATCTCTTGAAACTTTCATAAACTATTAGCACCTGTATTTTCCTTAATAGACAGAAAATTTATCAAATTTGATCTTACATCCATTTTTTAAAACATCTTTCCCCTTCAATCCTTTCATGCCTCTTGATAACTTTAGGTACATTATGAACGTGATGATAGGTGAAAAATTAATGCATCATTTGTGTAATTCATTATTTTTGTGCTTCTTTATCACTTTGTGTATTTCAAATCTTTTAAAAACTTCATGGACATAGGGAAAAATTTTAGGTATGCAAAATTGATGAAATTTTTGAAATAATATTTGAGATAAAATAAAAAGTTTTGACACTAAGCTTTTGTAATTAAAATTTGTTCTTGAGTGAATTTTACTCACTAGAATAAAATTTGGGACATTTTTATAAATTTAATTTTTAGGTAAAATAATATGTTATATTTTTTGGTCTTTGCCAAGACATCATAGGGTATGTAATAATTAGGTGAAATGTTGTTATCCTTTTTTCCAAATATATTTTCTTATATGATTTTTAATACACAAAAATTTAATTTTCTACTAGGAAATTTATTTATGTATGGTACTACTCAAATTATTAATTTATTTTGTTTCATTGGATTATCAAATTCTCTCTAAAATTAAAGAGTATAAAATTCTAGTGTTGAATATGTTCTTCAACTACCAATTTTTTTTGATAAACCACATAAATGAGTTGATCTAAGGTAGTTGACACCAAAAAAATGAAAACAATAAATACATGTTGGATGAGGTATGGAAATAGGTTTGATGGGGTTTGAAATGGAAATGAAAAATTAAAAATATAAACATACTTCAATTTCAATTAATTTTTTTAGAGGCTTCCATGAATAATTTTATCACGGTGTAAAAATAAAATTTATAGCATTTGATATATAGGTTATAAGCCTAATATTTTATGTTATAATTAAATTAAAATTAGTAGATGAATATTTCCAATTTAAATTCATTACTCCTATTTTTATAATTTCATCAAGAGTGAGCATATGTCTTCCAAGCCTTTTTTGAATCAATGAATTATTTTTCACATAATATATTTTGGATATGTGGAAGACATGATGACATATGTTTCCATTAAAAAATTATAAATATGTTTTCAATTAATTATTTAACTAAGTTCTTTCCAAATAATGAATGATCAATTTTTTCTGAGGAAAATATGGTATAATTATTATTTTTTATATATTCTAGTGAAAATATGGTATAAATTATTATTGTTTTATATTCTAGTCAACAAAGTGTAGAATTGGTTTGCAATTTTAATTTTCAAAAATATATAATAAGTTATAAGTTAATAACATTTTTAATTCTATTGACCATTATGGTAAATGTAATGAAATAAATAAATAAATATTAATTATTTAAATTATATTTTCGAAAAAAATAGTTATTATATAACTATACAAATTGCTTAATAAAATGTATCTAGTGTTTTATAAATGAAATTAAATAAGTAGGAAAAATATGGGTGAAGAGAGGGGAACTCATGGAAATTATTATTTTCATGTGTTATAGATAAATAGTTAAAATATAGTATATATGGCTCAAAATTATAAAAAATTGAATTAAAATTAGATGGAATACTCTTTGAAGAAGGAAACATATATCCATTCTAAACTGGTATCTATTCTATAACTTTAAAAAGTCCTCTAACTTATAGGATCCATAATATTTACATATAAATATGAAATTGATTTCCAATTTTTTTGAAAGTGTATACTTTTTCAAAGGGAACCAAAATGTTTAATTATAATATAATTTTCATGAATCCCATATTCCCTTTTAGCCTCTACACCAGAACCTATATGTTTTTAAAACTAACATGTTATGAATATTTCTTAAACCCTATTAATATTTAATCTCTTTAACTAATTAAATTTTGTGATGGATAATTAATTTAATAAAGTGTTTCATGTTAAATTCTTGGGTAAAATTAAAATAAATAGCAATGAGAGGGTTTTACACATAGAAATGAGCATAAAAACTAATTGAATTCATATTAATTAATTTTTTTTATCTCCATATATAATGTTTTACAATATAATTTAAGCTAAGATGATTTTTTTGCCTATATTTAAGACTTAATGTAACCACTTGTCATTATATTACCATCAAGTTTTATTTTTTGATAAATTTTTATTAGGTTAAGTCCTAATTTAGTGTAATCATAGAGGTTCACACCTAAATTGGGCCTAATCCATTCAAATTTACTCAAATATTGACATTTGATTAAAAAATGTAAATACGTGGTACTCAAACTTGTGCAATTTCCCTAAATATACTTCTACGTTTCTAAAATGACTTACTCAAACTCTAATTGAGTTAATTTAGCTACAATATTGATATTAGGTAATGAAATAAAAATAAATGATGATCATATATGGATGATTTTTCATAAATATACCTACATATGTCTAATAAAATATAATATATCCTAATCCACTTAAAATTTTATTGATTAAATAAATTAATTTGAAAAATGATATTAAATGGTTTTCATATATGATTTATTTTCATAAAATATACCTTATGTATCTAATTTCACCTAAACAGGGCATTATCTGGTCAAAATTTATCAATTAATAATATTTGATCATAAAATAATTAAAAAAATGTGTTTATATGTTCTTAATTGATTGTAAATATGTACCTAATTCTATGAATTCATACCCAAATAAGGCATCAGATAGATAAATTTATTTAAGTAATGACATTCAATCAATTACTAATAAATGGTTCTTAGGTTTTCTCAAAATTTCTCAAATCTACTTTCATGTATCCAATAACATGTAATTAGGAATAAATTTGATTAAAATTTATTAAATAATTACATTCATGCATGCAGTAATGACAAATATAATATTTATATTTGAAAGGAAAATTTGCATCTCTAGTTAAGGAGGACTATGTAATTCCAAAAGAGATAACAATAACACTCTAATTATTAAAATAAAACTTGGATACAAGAGAATAAAGACATATATATATAGAATGAATTCCATTAAATATAACTAAAAGTTTTAAATAAGCTAAAATAATTAAATATACCCCTCTATTGAGAATTAAACATTCCAAGAACAAGATTAATGATAAAAAAGCCTACCTTGATTTAATATATTGTATCAGAGTAAAGGAGAGGGTAAGTGTACTTTAATAAGATGAATGCCATTATTTTTTGAAGACCAATTATTACATATTTTTAATGTTAAGGGATTATAAAATTAGGATAGGTGACCCATTATTACATAGTTTAGACACTTAGAGGATAAGCTGGACTTTATCCTTTTGAAAGAAGTTAAATAAATTATGATTAGGCATGAATTTAAAATAAATTTTGTGTGGAATAATGATTTTAATTTTTACACCAATCATCTAAGAGGAAAAATATGTACATATATTTTAACTGAGAAAAAAGGGGATGAGTCTCTATTTGATTTTGGGACCTTCTCATGTTAGAGAGTAGTATGTGTTAGCTTAATTCCCAAGAAGAATAAATATTGGTGTGTTTTCTGTATAACTCAAATGATTACACACTCAAATCAAATTTATGGATTTGGATTACTTATAATATGATAAATGTTCCTTAGATGACTGTTGATAGTTTTAATATGATTGAATATAAGGATGAAAATAAAGGTGGTGCCCCTCTTAGCTTCAAATGGAATAAACTTTTATTTTAATCTAAAATGAAACATATTCATAGAATGTCTAAACTCTTATGAAATAGTAGGTCCAAAAATAAATTTATATGATTTAAATGGTGTTACAATAAGTTGTGTAAAGTAATACTTTATTTTACAATCTATATTTTTATTTCAATAAAAATAACTTTACCCTGGTATCATCTGATGATGAGAAATTTAATAGTGCTGAATTTCACTATCTTAATCCATCATCCCATAGAAATTAACTTCTCCATGAGATCCATTAATTTTCATAAGTAAGAAGAGGGGAAATTTTTGTATAAAATTTAATATGAAGAATGCTCAGAGGGTTTTATAGATTCATGCAATATATCTAAAAATATCTCTACTTCCTCTTCCAAAATTGTTACATCGAATTATTGTGTTGAACTAAAAATTGTTTAATGAAAAATTATGTATAAATAAAAATAAAAAACATTGAATAATATCTTAGATTAATTAAATAGCAACTCATTAATACTAAATACTAAATTAAAAATTATCTTACCAATTCAAATCTCCTAAGTGATATGGTCAATGTCTAACATTATCATAGAGTTATCTAGATATACAATCTTAGATTAGACCAAGAGTGGATTGTATCAAATGCATATTTAAAATAATTAAATGTATTTTTTGCACCCTTAAATCTAAAAATATCAGAGAGAATATGAGATCCATTTAGATTCAGTGATATTGGGTGAGTGCTTTCATAAGATATTAAAGTAAATTTATTTTTACCTACTCCAAGTTATTTAATTCATATGGATAAAGTAATAAAAAAGAATAAAATGTTATTTTTTTACTTATAATTATGCACAAAAATTTATCTATAAAATATGGTGCTTTTCTTGATAGTGATATCTCAATTGAATAAGTGATTTTTATATTGAGTCCTTAAAGGATGATAATGCTCCTTGAATTGATGATTTACAAGTATAATTATATAAGGAAGACAAGGATTATATTGTATTGGAAAGTTTTAAGGTATATGTGGAGTCTATTCATACTATATATCTTGGTCATGGTGTCAACCATGGTGTCATTTAGTTAATCCCAAATGAAGGAGACACCGCTAAGGGTAAAAAATTTGGAGACACATTACTTTGTTAAAGGTTTCATATAAAATTATTGTTAAATTTAATTCTATAAGAATTTTATGTATTTATTCAAAAAATTATATTAATTACAAAAATTAGTTCTATTGAAGGAAGATGTATTTTAGACAACCTAATAACTAGTTTTTAGGGTATGCACTAGGTGAATGAATCTAAGTAGAAGGTTTGTATGACACTACTTGATTTTAATAAATATTATGTTAAAAATATATAGACATTTATTGGAATTAGTTTAAATTATTTTCACTTCTAATATATATTTTATAGTAATTTAATGTTCTTTTCATAGACTCATTTATGGTGGTAGAAATAAATGGGAAAATTAGTAAACCTTTGGATCTTCAATGTTCCATTAGACAAGGGTTCGCATTTAATCCTCCATTTTTTTATTGCATCTCTTGAATATTTATGAGAACTTATTAGGATTTCATCCATAATTCCCCTTATTCAAGGTATCATTTTATAGATAATATTTATGGATTATATAGAACCTCAATCTTGTACACTTAGCAAACATAGACCTTGTCTATTCCTTTTAGTTATGGACCTTTCCCACTTTCATAAGTATCATATCTATTCTATCTTTACCCCTTGGCATATATATAGGTTTGAACAATCTTATGTTGATGACCTAAATAGTATAACATGCCTAGAATGCTTAAAATATGTTTATTTTATGCCCATACAAGCTCTAAGCATGTGCCAATTTTCTAACTACCATGACACAAATGTCATCGCCATACCCCTGCATTGATACTAGTTTCCTACCCTAATGTAGGTGTCAAGTGCCTTAAATTCATTTAATTTTTGAATGAAATGTATCTTAAAGTTCAACCTAAGAGCTTTAATGTAAGATATTTATAGATAGGAGTGGTATATATTCACAATCACCCTCATTCATACCTCACCTATCATTCATAGCAAAGATCATTCAATTGAGAAAAATATCCATATTTATTATTATTATTTCCATATAAGTCATATGGACTACACATCTATAGGGATGTATTAATGAAGGAGTAGCCCAAGATATATATTTGATAGGTTATAAATTAGATCATAATTGTACTTATTTTCCACATATTACATGATTTAAAGATAATCCAACACATAGGGGATAATTAAAACAATTTGAGGCCCTCTTTGTAGTATTTTATATGTATGAATAACTCATTGAAAATGGAGTATTTGGAGTTAGATCAACATTGTGTTCCCACTAACCCAATTTTCCCCAAGGTCAGTATGAAGATGAATAACTAGGATTTTTCATTTTCATGAGGAGTGATAGTCCATGACCCAAATTTGAATGCACCAAAGTGAAGGTGAAGATAAACCTACAAGAATCCATGTGGTTGTATATTTTTCAAATATGTATTTTGTATAGAACACTTGTGTCCAATCTAGGTAGTAGTATTGATGAAACCGTCCCAGGATGATGATAGTGTTAATGACACTAGAGGTGCTTAATCTAGGATTTGGAAACTATTTTATAGCCCTATTACAGTCTCATTTATACCTATTCCAAACTCATAACCATGTAAACATCAAAATTCACTAAGTACATTATTTATTTATCATCTCCATATCTATAGTCGCTATAACTACTATTTTTTGCCTATCTTAGTTTAATGAATTTAGCATATGTTATATTTGAGTTTAAAATGTAATTAGACCAATATAGAGATAATTTATCACCCTTGTACCCTATTCTATCTGTATCCTTTTCAACCCTATATTCCCCAATTTAGCTTTTTAGGGTTAAACATCTTGTGAACCTAACTTTGAACATCATTCTTACCTAAGCATATATTTATTACCTACTTTATCATAATATTTGTGTTATTTATCTCTCTCATCATTGATTATATAAATTTATTTTATGGCTACAATTATGAAGCTCTCCAACTTTATATTAAATAAGGGGTGAAAAATAATTACTCTTGTATTCTTCCAAGTGTTAAAGACTTAAATATCAAATCTTGGAATGGTGGTAGCTACCATTCCTCTAATCATGTTTGTGATCTCAACATTTTAAAAGATGATTTGATCCATTATAAGGAAGATAAAGAGTCTTTAACCATTTTTACTACACAACCATAATATGATTTTGGACTTTTATATTTGATACAATATGATTACAAAGGCCAAGGATTAGGAAGACATGACCATGTTATAACCCATATTGTATCTCTTAAATATAATAAAAATTTCTAATCCCTCGGATTTTTAGAAAACTCCATGAGTCACCAACAAATTAGGTCATCTAATAAGGCCCTTCATGCACATTCTACCATAAAAATGGTTTTGTATGACCAAGATACTCCTTTATATGATTGATTTACAAACTAATTATAAATGTGGTTACCAAATTATTATAATGGTCCAATCTATTCAAATGATATACCAAAAGTACCAAAATTTAAAGATCCAATACCAATACCAACATATCCTAAATTTTATGATCATGAACTTGTAATTTTTATCCATGAGGATGATGTTAATCGTATACCTCGATTAAAAAAAGGTGGTGAGTTGGCACAAATGATAACACACATAAAAATACCATTGTTCCCATGAAATATCTTATTTAGATGATGACCACTATTGGGATCTTGAAAACTGGAATATCTTATTTATATGATGACCACTATTGGGATCTTTAAAAACAAGTTTATATGCTTCAAATGAAAATGGATTTCATAATACTATTGAAAATATGACTTCATTTAATAACCAAACTTTTTCATAATGTATACTTACACATACTTGCCCACAAGATTTATAACACATCTCTTTTGAGTCATAAGGACCCATTCAACCATGTGATTAACTATGTGCATTATTGTGGTCAATGGGAAAAATATGGGAAACTATTGTTAAAAGTATTCCACATGAGCATCTTTGATGAGGCTAATAATTGGTTCTATAGCCTACCCAAAGCTTCCTTAAGCACTTTTCCCAATTAGAATATGATTTATTCATGGATTTTAATATTAAAAGGGTTCTAAATATTACATTAACATACTAGCATAATTTCAAGCAACATGATGATAGATCCCTTACAGATTATACTATTCAATTTAAAAGTACATCATATGAGCTAGCATTTAGACCCCTAGATTTGGAATTGTGATTTATTTTTAGTTTAGGGATTATTTACCCATTAAGATAAATAACATTTCATTAACAATATGAGTCATTTACAAATTTATATATGGATATGCATAGATATGCTTCTTTCATCCTTACTCATCCAAAATATCTTAACATATACCATTATAAGTACTAAATTTTTATCCCTCACAAAGGAGGGAAATGAATTACCAAATGAAAATTATGAAAATAATGTGGAGTTCCTAATATTTACATGGGTGATCTATAAGGTTTACTCAAAATGTGACCACTCCAAGCACTACATCTTATGCAAAAACCCATGATGAATAACACAAAAAACATCCACATCAATAAGATTTAAAAATTACATGAATATTTTATTATTCATAAAGTGGAGGTGGTAGAAATGCATTGTGCAAGGCATAATTAAGAGAAGGTGAAGGGGAAGAACTTGGTAGAAGTGGGGGTAGTGGATTTTGGTGATCAGGGGCATAAGTAAGCAAGGGGGAAGGGGATTTAGAAGATTATTAGGTATTTAGGAGAAGATGAGGAAGGATAAGATAAAGAAGAAGTAGGTTTTAGGTAAAGACTAGTGGAGTGTGGGTCAGTGACCACATGGAGTCAAGGTAGGGGATGGAGTAAAAATCAAGGTTTAGATCAAGTTTTTTCTCTAAATATATTGTTTCAAGTTTTGAATCTCAAGAAGACATTTTAGGGTTGAATAAATTGGGTGTGGATAGTGATTTGTCAATTGGTGGATCTTTTTCAAATAAGAGAGAAGATGGAACATCAATAGGGGTGGCTAGGATTTTACCCAAGGATTTAGTGTTTTCCTCTTGCAATAATATCTCTAACCTATTTCATACCTATGGAACATACTGCAAGGAAATTTTTCTCAAGGCTCAGCCTAGGTCAAATCCAATTCCTATCCCCAGAACCCAGATTCATTTAGGTAAGTTTCTTGAGGAAGAAATAGTTGATGTGGAGGGTATTAAGGGGAATCTAAAAGTATAAATTTCTCAAAAGTAGGTACTAGAAATGGCTTATCTCAGTGTTCCCTTGGTTTTATTTAATACTCATGTTCTTTAAATTTTAGACTCAGAGCTTTCAGTGATTGGTTTAGAAAGGTGAAATAAATCTTTGAATGGTAGATGTGTTGGGAAATGAACATCATTGGAAGTAATTAGGTAGTGGGATTTTGGATCCTACCCTAAGTTAAAAAATCTTTCTATATTTTCATTTTCAAATTCTTTCTTTTTGATTCAATTTTAATCTTTTATAGATAGGGACTTTGTGTGGATGAATGACCTCCCATTGTGTTCCAAAACTAGTTTAGGCTTTGATTAAAAACCGATATAAAGCTAAGAAAAATATTTAACAATTACAATATTCATGGGTGGTGTTTGTTTTTGACATAACCATATTGATCCTACACAAAAAAAAGCTACGTATAATGAAAGATGATTATGAAAAATTGTCTTTGATCTAAAAACATGAAAAAATAAAGGAGGTTGGAAAGAATCATTAGGAAACATAATATTACCAATTTATTATGGTCCTAAAGTAATTAAAATGGTTTGGGTTATACCTACCACATATCTATATGAATTTACACTAGGAACTCTTTGGTTATATCAAATGGCAGAAAACTCTAAATCAATAAGGTATTTCCTTTTATCATGAAGGCAAATTGATTTATATTCCAAATGATAGAATTATTTCTTCTACTACATATGTAAAGCATGAGGAGGAACATGATATGTAAATTTTAAAATTATCTAATCACAATTAAAATAATGTCAAAGATCTGACTTTAGGTTAAATTTTTCCACATATTCCAAAAATACAAAAAAATAAAAAAACCTTCAAAAATACAAATATATTTTCATCATAAACATACTCTCTTAGATCCTTGGCATCTATGTGTTAGTTTCATGTTTATTTATGGAATATAAATTAATTATACATACACATGTGTGTCATGCTTATACTCTAGTGTGATAAAATCATACATAGATACATTATCTATTCCTATTTTGGATGTGTTATCATATCAATTAATTCTACATACACATGTGTGTCATGACTATACTCTATTGTGATATAAACATACATAGATACATGGTCTATTCCTATTCTTTATGTGTTATCAACTCAATTTTTATCCTAATTAAGGCTACTCAAACCTCCTTAAATTTTGAATAACATGGAAACACCTTATATGTTTTGGGTAATAATTCTAAGAGGTGAATGTCTAGATTATGGTCTAGCTCCGATGTACAACAGCTAAAAATAATTACTAACCTAATTGATTTGAAAAAAAAGGGTTAGAATGAGATTAAAAAATACTCTAATTGAGGTGATTCACTAATATAAAATCCACAACTTACCTTAATCTACAATATGGAAAATAACTAAAAAATTGATCCCAAATTCAAAGGTTCTAACAAAATGTTTCAATATGAAGGTAGAATGCAATGTAGTTTTCAAGGTGGATGACTAATATTCCTAGTAATGGAATATTCCTCCTTACACATAAAATAACACCAAAGTGCTATCTACACATCATATTACCTATTATAAAGTAGATTTCTCACATAAAATGTTAAAGAGATAGATGAATGCAAGGAAGTAGAATTATCACTTATCATTCATCAACAAAACTAATTCATACATTTATAAAAGACTTGAGTAAGATAAAAATAATTTTAATTATTTATTCTAAAGGGAAACCAATATTCAATTCAGTAGGGCTTCACCATACCAATATGTGGATGTGTTAGAATGCCAAAACAGGCAACATATATAGAGAATGAGGAAGAGAGAGAGTGTGAAGAGGTATGTTAGAGAGAGTGAAGGATAAATTTAAATATTCAAAAGATAGTTATAAGATGTAAAAAGGGTTTTAGGTAGTCATAAAATTCTTCTTGACATGTGTTGATCTCTTCTTGTGATTTATTATTCAAATTGGCACAAGAGACCATTCAATTTCCTTACTATGCAATCATCCCTAAAACAGCCTCTATCATCTCATCAATATTTATTGACACCTTGATAGAGTTTACAAAACTTAAGAAACTCCTTATGGGATCCTTGACACATTGAATTAGTTTAAAATGTGCTCATACTGACATTAAGTGATAATCATCTCTCTTAGATGTCTTGAAGCCCATTTGACTTTATTATGCCTCTCTTTGCCTAAATGGCTCAAATATTGATTCCAAATTTAGGGACTTAACATATTTCCATGAAATGATTATCTTAATAATAATAGACTTGAACCAACACATTTAGATTCATCAAACACTCCCAATGATGTCATTTTGTAACCAAATCTTGCATTTTCTCCCAATTCTTTGTAGCCCTAAAAACACAAAAAGATCCTTATGTAAGATAATGTACAAAAGATATTTAGAAACTAGGCATAGTTTTTCATACCTAGTATTACCTTATGAATTTTTACCAATTCCATGATGAAAATATGAGTGGAAGTGTACTTATTCACTTGATCTCTCCCTCTAATTAGCCCTGAATTAGGTCTCTAGGCATAGAAATTGTGTTTTGGATCTAGATTTATCCCACATGTGTGAAACCAAAAATAAATGTTTGATTAAATTTTCATACCCCATGGCCATGTTTCATGTTAAATTTGAGATTCTGAAACCTTTTATAGATATGAGAACCATGAAATGGCCAAAAAACATAGCCTTTCACAAGATTTTTCCACAGTGCCTTCAATAATTAGACCCATAGGAAAAATTTTAGGGTGACATGTAGATATTATTAGAAACCAAGAGGTATAAGACACATAAATCCATCCTCCATAAAGGTTTGCATCTGTCTAATAGGTCAAATACATTTTTTTGAGCTTAAATATTTAAAAATCATAACATTTAATGCATCTATATAGATGCAGGTAGAATAAAATTTCATGGTGATATTATACCTAGAGTGAGGAATAATGTCTAAGATGTTTTAGGACCAATATAACTCATTTTATTCACCTTGGAATCTAATCTCTCTCATTGGTTTCTTATTAGGGTTTTAGGAGGGTTTAGAGTAGTTTAAGTTCTTAAATATTGTTCATAAACCTTAGGGCATTAAATCATAAAATAATTCCAAAAAACTCAAGTGCACAAGTGTCTTAAAATAAAACAATGTTCTTATGTTCCCATGCAACTTTTCAATATATTTATAATCTTGAGAAAGTGCTCTTTGGGTCTCTACTATGCCATTAGAGAGTGCTTTGTAGTCTTAACCATTATTCATAAAGGTTGGAGACCTAAACCAAAATATTATGCAATAATATTGAAGTATGGGTACCCCTTCACCATAATTTGAAACCATTATACTACATACATAAGTTAAGGGTCACACTAAGCAAGATAGCCTTGGTCTTGGATTTTAACCTACACTTAGAAGAGCTTAAAAAGGTCTCATAGGACAAATTACCACTTTTGTTATCTTTCTCTACTTATGGATCCAATGTAGAGCCTATAAAATCATTATACACTTATTAGTGCCCTAAATTTCTCATTTTACCCTTAATAAACCATTTTTATCACATCTGTACACATAGGCATGTGTGTTTGGTCTTAGGCTTAACATGCCTAAATATGCCTATCAACCTTGACATCATATTCATCGACTCTAAGGACTATATGCAAGTCATGATATTAAAGTATATTTTTTTTTATGTAAATTATTTTACCTCATGCCTCCTCTTTTCAAACCAAATAAGCACCTTTATTATCAAGACTATGCAAGCCTATATGAGCCAATTGACTATGTGCCTATAGGGTTAAAGTGATTTTATTTTGATCACTATCTCTATAATATTATTTTAGGTTTATTTGACCTCAAATGAATTTTTGTTTTTTTTTAATCTATCTAAACTTCAAATCCATTGTGTGCACTACATCTTCTTCTCAAGTTTGGAACCAACTTGAGCTACTCAGACCAACTTATAGGTAGTCATTTGGGGTTTCACTACATTTTGGAGTTTAGGATCCTAATATAAATAACTAAGAAATATAATGACCTTTTTTATAGTATTGAAAACTTAGCTATATTATTTTAAACCTATACAACATTTTCAATACCTTTCATCCTTTGGTTGACCATATATGTATGCTTCCTTTTACTCTACCTATAGTTTTTTTAAGTTATTTAATTTTTCAATACATTAATCATCCAATGAGAGCATTGTAGGGTTTTAGAATCTAGATAAATAGATATAATTTGTTCTTTTCATCTCACATGTAAATTATCAAGTGTTCTCCATACCAATTTAAGGCCTCAAATTATTCAATCTTGTCAGTCTATTTGTAGGTGGTAATTGCATGTTGTGAGCATTGGTTTTTGAGGTCAGAGCTTATAAATTAATATTAAACCTATCCAAGTATAAAATAACTATATTAAATTCATTATTTAGGATTATAAACCCAATCTTGATGCACATTTCAATCCAATTTCTCATAAAATGCAGACTTACAGGTTTGGATACCTATAGGTATGCATTTTTCATGCCTTAAGCCTTGTATAGTGTTTGGATTGATCATTTGAATATAATATAATTTATTCATTACTCTTAAAATTTATTATGAGGTCAAATCCCTCATACAACTTTGATAAATTAGGATCAAACATTCATATACCACTTTTATGTAAGTAGCCTATACATAATACAATTGGCGAGGAACATGAATTCTATTTGGAGGACTATCTATGGAATGAAAAATTATGTTGTATGATATTCAATGATATGGGAAGATTATGGAAAAAATTTAAACATCATTTATATTCCTTGAGCCTTGTATAATATTTCAAAACTTCAAGTTTAAACTTGTGACATATCCCTCATAGAGGTTACTTTTGTAGTACATGATGTTCACATGTGTCAACCTATTGAAAAAAATGTGAGATGGTTGTATATATCCATACAGACCTTAAAAAATAATAATCATGCTCCAAAAATATCCAAACTACATGAAACAAGTGTAAAATATGAATTTGTGGGGTTTACTAGGGGTTTTTTATTACCTGTCTAATTAGCAATGGGTTATATAGCTCAACCCCTTAAATCCTAAAATCTATTCATGAATATTAATACCATAAGGGGAACCTCCTATGCATAGGATAATTTAACCCAACTCCTCTTTATGTTCATAAACCAAGCATAAACTTCTAGCCTTCTAGAGTTTGTGAAGAGATTGACTAGCCTTGTAAACTCCTATTTAAGTTTAGTTTCAATGTAAAAAAGTTTAAAATACACTGTTATACACACTTTCACCAAAAATTGGATCCTTTTAGCCATACAAGTGACTTAAAACTACCACCTTTTAGATGATTCTCTATCTTTGGACATTAGACCATAAGTTTATCTTACTCTCACCATTATCTGACTACCTCCTAACACCATGCACATTATAATCTCTCTTGAAGTGTTTGTCCTTTTTAAAAGTACATATAATTTCTCAAATTGTCTTAAAAAGTGACTTAAAGGCCTTGGGCTACATGACAAACATGGTATATGATTAATACATGACTAGATGACTTCCTAGACATAACTAAACCTCATATCATGAATCATCACAATGATATAACCTTGAAAAAACATGAAAAATAACATTAGCTTATGTATGAACTTTGAAGAGTATATAAATTCATGAAGATACCAAAACCTTAATCAATGCTAAATAAGGATTTAATTGACCACTTGAAGACCATTACAAGACCAAGGTGAATATATACAAGCTTGGGAAGCCCTATGAAAAAGTTTAAAACTATAGGGGTTGATGCTTTTAACTTGGGGCTAAAAAATGGTCAACAAATTTGTGATTCATAGGGATAACATGCCTATAATGCTAATAAATTAGTGGTCTTATCCTTCTATTAGGTAATAGAGTCACTCTTATGCTACAATGTGAAATTTATTTACCTCTTGAGGATTCAAACTCACACCAAACCAAACAATAAGAAACAATACAACATGAAAAAGGCATTTAGGGAAAACCACATAACAAAAAACTCAAACAAAAGACTATGCTAGGCACTTATGGAAAACAAACACACCACATAGCTATGTAAAAATCAATAAACTAACCTCAATAGCAAGGATTCAAGTGTAACCCATTGAATGGGATACTTAGTTATACTCCATTGAATCTTGATAGCTAGAAGTCATTATGTTTCTTGCATCCAATGATCAAATAGGGCCCAATCCATAGTGTATCAATTTTTATGTGTTTACTAGGCTTTGCCCTATTCTTATCCCATTTGAAAACAAGATCACTTTCTTGAAATTTTATTACACTATCTCTATTATCAAAAGATTTCTTCATTTGGGCTTGGTGATATTCCAAAGTGTGCATGACTTAATTTCTCTTCTCATCTAGTTCCATTGATTCTACCATACTTACCTCCAGTGATTGTTATCTATTAGCTCAAGCTGATGTGCTAACTCCAAGGTAGGAAACTCAAGAGAAATAGGTAATTTTTCTTCTCTTCCCTACATAATCATATATGGTGAATTACCCACAACCCTCTTAGGATTGACTCTATTAGCCCATAAGGCTATTCTCAACCTTATATGCCAAGTCCACTAATTATCATCAACCATCCTCTTAATGATATTAATCAAGTTCTTATTTTTAGAATGTAAAATTCCATTCCCTTTGGGTTAGTAACTATAGGAGGTACTTAGGTATATGCCATGATAATTTTCCCATTCAGTTGTGTTTACACCCATGAATGATAATGCATTATTGTATATGAAGGTTGATGTCACTCTAAACCTAGTCACTATGCTCCCATAAAACTCAAGGACTGATTTTTCATTATCTTCTTTAAGCACTACCACCTATATACACCTTGTAAAATAATCAGTGGCTGTGAGTATCCATTTGTGACCTAAACTTGAGGGAGGATTATTCATACCTATAAAATCAAGCCCCTATTACATGGATGGTTGATAAAATTAGATGGTATTGATAGGTAAGGATAGTAACCTTTTCTTTCTAATGAATAAAACACACTTTTCACACCTTATTACCCATGCATATAAGTCCTTGAAGAGGATGGGCCAATAGTAACCTACCCTCTTTATCTTTGTTGTTTTAGTTTTAGGAGAAAAGTGGCCTCTGATAGGGCCATCATGGAATTACTCCAAAAATATTCCTATTTTATCAATCTCAACACATCTAAGCAACATCATATTAAGATATTTTTTGAAAAATGTCCCATCTATAAGAAAACATTGTATATATTAGAGTCTAAAGTATCTCCTCTTTGACTTATATGAGTTGGTTGGACACTCACCTATTTGCAATAACTTTTTCATGTCTTGTATCCAACTTATAGTATGTGAAGGTGATGTTGCATGGGGATCATATTTTAGTTCCAAGGATGCCTATTTATTACCATGGAGGTCCCATGTTAAGTACTCACATAGGCCTTTCCCTCTTACTAGTTTGGTGACCTTAATCTCTACATATTCCATCACTTTAGTAATTCACCATGCCCTCTTCTCATTCAAGTCCTTATTGAAAAGGAAGTATTTGACACTTGGGTGGGATACCATGATGTTTGACTTGTTTTTTGAGACCATATGCCTAAACTTTTTCAATCTTTTTATGACTGCCAATATTTGTTTCTCTACTAAAGTATACTTCTCTTCATAGCCTTTAATCCCTTGACTAAATAATTGAATGTACTTCTCATCACCTTGATTATTATTTTTTAATTAATATGGTAGATATGGTGTCAAAATTGGATAAATCATAAAAAAATAAGTCCTTGGAGAATTTAGGATTAATCAAGGTAACTTCTTGTGATATAGCTTGATTTATAACCTCAAAATTGCTTCTCCCTTCTTTAGCCTAGTTGAATGTTTGATGCTTATTTACCATACTTGTCAAAGGTTTTACAAGGTTGGAAAAATTAAGTATAAACCTTCTAATTGATTTTATTTTCCCATGGTAACTTTGCATCCTATTCTTATGCAATGGTAGAGACAATGCCAAGATAACTTTAACTCTTTTAGGATCTATGGTTAGCCCTTTCTTTGAGAAAATGTGTCTTAGTATCTTTACATTAAGGATTGTAGAAAAACATTTTTTAAGATTCAAAAATATCCTAAACTGCCTATACCTCTCAAAACTCAATCTTAGATGGGCTAAATGGTCAATAGTATCTTTTCAAAAAATAATGATATCATCAAAGTACACTATCACAATCTTGATAATCAAACCTTGGAAGACCATGTCCATGGCCTTTTGAAAGGTATATCTTATATTAGAGAATCCAAAAGGAATATTATTTTAGGTAGGTGTCACATCTTGTTGTAAAAATAGTTTTATATTGGTCCTCTTCTTTAACTAAGACTTGGTTATAACCCAAATACCATCCAATTGTTGTTGAAACATTCAGACCCTGCAACCATTTGATGTATTTATTCAAATAAAGGTAGATGATGATAATGATGATGATGATGATGATGATGATGATGATGATGATGATGATGATGATCCTTCAAAGATATCCTATTTAAATACCTGAAGTCTAAAAAAAATATAATTTCCCCACTCTTCTTCCTCATAGTGAATAGATTATAAACACATGAAAAGTGCTTAATAGGGAAGATGATGTTCAATTCAATCATCATAATTAGTTCCTTCTTCATGAAAACCTCAACCTTGGTATTTATGGGTATTTTCTTTTATCTCACTAGTTTTACACTTGGTTCCAACTCAATGGCGTGTTGAGATAGACTATGGTCAAAGCCCTCGAGGTCACCATACTACCATGAAAATACATCTAAAAGTTATCTACATAATTCAAAAAAGGTAGCCTTCTCAACCTTAGTACATACCTTTCCTAGTTTGAGGAGTTTGTATTTGAATATTTTAACTCTTTAAAAATGTTCCTCACTTATAGACATGCCTAATTTATCCTTTATCATTTTATATTCTTCATTAAATATGATTTCAAGGGTCATCAATCCTTTAGGGAGCTTGTTGGAGTATACCTGAACTATTTATTCACTATATTATTGTTGAAACTTGACTTGATTCTTTGAGGAGAACTTAGATTCTTCACTTAAATGGAATTTACCTGTCACTATCAATGACTTGCCAAATTATATTGTTATATAAGATAGATGGTCTAACAAATACCTTGACATGTGCTTGATATACCCACTTTTCACATCATTTGGGATGTCAAAATGAGTCCCTACTATTGCCAATCTATTAGCATATTGGTTCCTTTCTCTTGGGACTAATTTCAAGTTTAAGGCCTCAAAGTCTTCAATGAGATCCCAAATCCTATGTTTATGTGCCTTTAACAATGGATTTTTGTTAGCATTGTACCCTATAACATATTATATTACTAGTTCACTATCACCATATGTTTGAAATTACTTTATACCTTTCTTCCTTGCCCATTACAGGCCATGAACAAGTCCATCATAGTATACTATGTTGGAAGAGTACCCAAATTAGAACCTAATATCAGAAAAGTATTTATTCTTTGAATGAGAAATAATCATTATACCTACCCCTAATCCATTTTTTCTCCTTGAACCATCAAAGAACAATTTCCATATTACTTATTCACTTTCATTAGGCTTTGAAAGGGATGGTATGGTTTCTCCTTCTTCATACATGAAATAGAATCCTAGACCATTTTATTCAATGTTGTTGAAAGGATCACACTCATGATTCTCCACACCCCATTCATCTAAGAATAAGTTAGGTATACCATCAAGAGATACAATTGGTTCTTGGTCATTGGCTTGGTCTCCACCATCAATAATAGTTCAATTCATGTTAGATGTGTTATCCACATAAGGTTCCATATGAAACTTTTCCAAAGGATTAGAATTAATTGAAAATTTATCACCATACCTATTCCTAAATGCCATATAAGATAAATTTGAATTCAAATGCCAACCAATCTTAATAGTAAAATCCCTTGACAAATAAAGAGCAAAGTGAGGTGGTACATCCAAAACAATAATATCCTAAGAGATATAGAAGGTATGACACACATGAAAATTTAGATACAGTCCTTTGAAGATGCCAACTATTTTGGTAGTCGATTCATCTAATTGTAACACCTCCTTAGAGTTTGGTTCATACTTCAAATTTAGCTTCTCATCTACATGATTTGGCATGATTGAGTTACTTGCTCCACTATTAATTAATCAATTATGAACCAATTAATCTCTAATGATAACAGATAGGTATAAATGAGGAGATTTATCTACTCTTTTATTTTTGGTTGCTTGCCTATCATTAGTCTTTAGTACACTTGCCAAAACTACCTCTCTTTCACTAGTCTACCTAGGTGTTGAATTAAGCTTGGAGAGCTCATTTTGAAACATATGTATTTATCAATGAAGGGATAATGTTTCCCACATTGGGATGTTTACATGAACCTTATTCATTTGTTTAAAAATGTTCATATGAGAGTTTCTAACCTTGTCTTGCCCATTAGTAGCCATAACAATACCAAAACCTTGTGTTACTTGATGCATAGGAGGAGATTTAACATTCTAAAATCTTTGATTTTATTGATTAATAGGGGCTTTATTTGACATCCTTTCCCCTTGGGATATTGGAGAGTTTATTCTTGGGAAATTACTTGTTCCTTGTACCTCTTCAATTGATCTTCTCTTTAACCTTCTATTTATAGCTATAAGATTTGATTCTATGTTAAATTTCATTAGTAATTAACTACACATGAATATTTTTTAAGGTAATTCATAAAGGTAGCATTTTATTTAGAATTATATCCATTACTTTCTTCTCTACTAAGCATCTCTTCTTGATTCATATTAGGCATTACTACCCATTGTGAAATAAAAGATTGGTTGGATGTCTCATTTACATAGATGAATGGATCATAAGGCTTATCCCATGGATTAATATCTCTATTATCTTGAACAAGGTTATTTTGGATAGGTAGAAGAGATTTTGAAGTAAAAGGAACATTCTAATTTTGACCTTTGTATTTTTTTACTTGAGTTAGTTACCCTTGTCCTTGAGAGTAGCCATAAAAAGATGGTCTAGGAGCTTGATAAGACTGATAGGGATGATTTGGATGATAATAACCTTTATAGGATATCCATTACTAATATTTTTATTTCATTTTGAGGTTTTTAATATCTTATCTAAGAGCCTTTATCACATTTGCATCATTTGACATACTCAGTTGATTAGAGGCAACATGCTTATGCTTGGGTGTGTGAATGGAAGAAATAGTGGGAATATGATTTTACACATTAGGAAATAAAGGAATAATGAGTATAAGAGAGATATTACCATCTAGTCTAAGGTAATTATCAACCTTTATAGTAGTCTCATACACATTAGGTAGTGTATCTCCTCCCATGGATTGAATTATCATGGATATATCACTATTAAAAACCTTGAGATAATAGAGAAAATCATGATGTGAAGTAGGCCTTACCAATATTTTTATCATAACCCATGTATTAAAATATGGTATTGCTTCTTGATATATTAGTTAGTTACTCGATCAAATACAAGTGGTCACTCTTATCTTCAAATATCCTCCTCAAATAATAACCCAATTGGTCCCATGAAGTGATAGAGTTAGGATCCAAAATACCATATCAATTAAGGGCCTTAAACTTGAAATAAACAACCAATAACCTGATAACAACATTCTATTCAATGATGTAATGTATGTTTAAGAAAATATCAATGTTACTTGTGTGTTCAATATAAGTAATGGTAGGTTCTCCTATATAATAATTCACAATTTTGAGGGCTAAAATATGAATGTCATCATATTGAGTAAGTTATAGAGGGATATGGCCATTGAAGGAAACAAATGGCAGGTTCCTTGGTGTTTCCATCTTGCAAATTAGACTCAACAAGAGTCTCCTTATAGGTATGTGAGAAACAAAAGATTTATTTGGATATGGATGAGTGTTAGAAAATGTATTTTGGAATAGTAAGGTAGATCTAAAAATTAAAAAGGAATGAATTTAGTATAAGACCTTGTGCTTACCTTATTTATGAAATTAAGTCACTAGTCTACAATAAACAACCAATAATTTTTGGAGTTGCTAGATACTAGATGAAGGAAGCTACTATAACTTCAAATTTATCAAGATCAACATCCGTCTTAGACAAATTATTGGACATGAGTCCCATCAGGAGTGAAAAAACTACTGTAAAAAAAATTTACAACCTAAGGAGGGATACTCAAGCCTCCTAAAATTTAGAATAACATGGAGACGCCTCATATGTTGTGGGTAACAATTATAAGAGGTGAATCTCGATATTATGGCGCTCCTATGTACAAAACATAAAAGTAGTTACTAATCTACTTGATTTGAAATAAAATGGATATAATGATATTAAAAACTAATTTAATGTAGGTGATGCACCAATGTAAGATCCACAACTTACTTGAACCTACATTATGGAAAAAAAATACAAAACTAATCTTAAAATCCAAGGTTCTCATAATAAAATACTTTGATACAAAGATAGAATGTAATGTAGTTTTAAACATGGATGACTAATAGCATTCATAATGGGAATTAAAAATATTAATTACACTTACAATCACACCAAACTACTAGCTACACATAATATGACCTGTGATAAAGTAGATTGCTCACACAAAGCATAAAAGAGATTGATGAATGCAAGGAAAGAGAACTATCACTTATCATTCATCAAAAAAAATACTTCATATACTTATGTAAGACTTGATAAAGATAAAACTAGTTTGAATTATTTATTCAAAAGGAAAATTAGTATTCAATTCATCAGGGATTCACCATACCAATATGTGGATGTGTTACAATGCCAAAAGAAGTAGCATATATAGAGAATGAGGAAGATAGAGAGGAGGTATGTTGGAGAGAACCAAGGATAAATGTTGATCTTGATAAGATAGATACAATATGGAAAAGGGTTTATATTTAGTCATAACATTCCTCTTGACATCTGTTGATCTCTTCTTATGATTACTTCTTAAAATTGACTCAAGAGACCATTTGCTTTCCTTAATATGCAATCATCCCTAAAACTACCTCTATCAACTCATCAATATTTATTGAGACCTTGATAAAAATTGAAAATATAAAAAAATAAATATGAAATTATTGAAACATTCCATCATTTTGAAATTTCCTCATACTAACATTGAAGTGATAATCATCTCTCTTAGGTATCTTGTAGCCCATTTGACTTCACTACACCTCTCCTTGCCCAAATGGCTCAAATATTGATTCAAAATTTAGGTATGAAATATATTTACATGGAAGGATTATATAAACCATAAAATACTTGAAAAAAACTATTTATATCCATTAAACACTCCCAAAGATCCAATTTGGCATCTAAAGCTTGTATTTTCTCCTAATTCCTTGTAGCCTTGAAAACACACACAATTCCTTGTGTAGGAAAATGTATGGATGATATTGGGAAAATAAGTATTGTTTTATGTAGCCAATATGACCTCAAATATATATGCCAAAATTAATTACCAAAATCTATGTTTAAGTGTACTTATTCACCTAATCTCTCCATCTAATTAGGCCTCCATTAATTCTCAAGGCCTAGAAACTGTCTTTGGCTCCATGCTTCTGCCACATATGTGAAACCAAAAATAAATGTTTGATTAAATTTTAATACCAAATTACCATGATTCATGCCAAATTTTGGCTTATGAAACCTTGTGTATATATGATGACCATGAAATGGAAAAAAATCCTAGCCTTTCACAAGCGTTTTCCACACTACCTTCAACAATTAGACCTATATGAGAACTTTTAGGATAAAATGTACATAGTTTTGGACCTAAATAGGTGTAATAAACCTCAATACATCTTATCCAATGGTTTTCATCTATTAGTGAGGTCAAATACCCTATTTTAATCTCAAATCTTTACCAAATCATAGTATTTAATGTGTCTATATAGGTGTAGGTATAATAAAATGTTATGGTGATATTATTCATGTCTTTAGGAATTATGTCCAAGGGATTTTAGGATAAATCAAAATAATTTTAGGCACATTTTAATCCAATATCTCTCATTAGGTTCTTATTAGGGTTTTAGGAGGGTTTAGAGTAGTTCATTTTCTTAATGATTGTTCATAAACCCTAGGGCCTCAACTCCTGAACCAATACCATAAAATTAAAGTGCATAAGTGGATTCAACTACCCATAGGTGATCATGTTCCCATGAAACTTGTACGCACATTTATAATCTTGAGAAAATTCTCTTTAGATCTCTACTATGCCATTGGAGAGTGCTTTGTAGTCTTAACCATTGTTCATAATGGTTGGAGACCTAAACCAATATATGATGCTAGAAAATTGAATTATAGGGATCCATTCACCATCCATAAAAACCATTATACCCCATACACAAGGTTATGGTAACAATAAATAAGAGAACCTTGGTCTTAGATTTTAAACTACACTTATAAGAGCTTGAGAAGGTCTCATAGGCCAAATTGCCACTTTCTTTGTCTTGTTCTAATTATAGATGCCCCTCTAGGGTTTGTACCATAATTATAAACTAAATAGTTCCCTTTAATTCTCATTTTACCCTCAATAAACCAATTTTATCATAATTGTACACATAGACCTATGTGTTTAGTCTTAGGCTTAACATGCCTAAATAGTCTTATCAACCTTAACATCATATTTATTGACTTTGAGGACTATATGGAGGTCATGATATAAAAATAGAAACATTTTCATATAAATATTTTCCCTTATACCTTCTCTTTTCAAACCAAATAGGCACCTTTCTTATTAATACTATGTAGGCCTATATGAGCCGAATTGACTATGTACGTACATGGTTTAAGTGAGTTTATTTTGATCACTATATTTATAATCTTATTTTAGGTTAATTATACCTGACATGAATTTTTTTACCTTTTTTATCTATCTAAACTACAACTCCACTATCTGCACTACATCTTCCTCTCAAGTTTGGAACCAACTTGAGCTACTTAGACCAACATGTAGGTAGTCGTTTAGGGTTTGACTACATTTTAGAGATTAGGATCTCAATACAAATCACTGATCAAAATAATGACCTTTGTTATAGTATTGAGAACTTAGTTATCTTATTTTTAATCTATGAAACCTTTTCAAGACCTTTCATCCTCATCTTGACCATATATGTATGCTTATTTTTACTCTACTTGTAAGTTTGTTTGGGTTTTTTGCTTTCTAAATGTGTTGGTCATCTAATGAGAGCACTATTGGGTTTTATAATCTAGATGAATATATATAATTTATTATTTTCATCTCAAATGTACATTTTCAAGTGTTTTCCATACTAATTTAAGGCCTCAAACTACTCAATCTTGTCATTTTGCCTGTAGTGGTGATTGGGTGTCTTAAGCATTGGTCTTTGAGGTCAGACATTATCCATTGATCTTGGACCTATAAAAATATGGAAAAAATATATTTCATCCATTATTTAGGTATTTATAACCCAATATTTATGTACATTCCAATACAATTTATACCAAAATACATGCCTATAGGTCTACAAACTTGTAGGTCTGCATTTTTCATGCCTTAAGCCTTGTATGATGTTTAGAATGATAATTCAAAATTGAGATAATTTATTCATTGGTAATAAAATTTCATATTATTTCAATACCCTCATACACCTTTGATAATTCAAAATTAAACCTTCGTTAACCACTTTTATGCAAGTAGTCTATAAACAATACAATTGGTTGGGAACATGCATGCTATTTGGAGGACTATGTACAAAATGACCCATCATGTTGGAGGATCTTGAATGAAATGGGAATATTATGGAAAAAATTTAACCAAAACTTATATTCCTTAAAGCCTATATAATCTTTCCAAACTTCAAGTGCAGACATGTGACATATCCCTCATGGAGGCTCCTTTTGTAGTACATGACGTTCACACATACTAACCTATTGGAAAAATTGTGAGATGTTTTTTTATATCCATAAAAACCTTATAAAATAATTATCATTCTCCAATGAGCTCCAAATTTCATGAAAATTGTTTAAAACATGAGCTTGTAGGGTTTACTAGGGTTTTTGACTGCCTATCTTGTTAGTGATGGTTTATATATCATAATCACTTAAGCCCTGAAATATTTACATGAATATTAAGCCCATGATGGGTACCTCATATTAATAGGATCATTTGACCCAAATTCCCTATATGTTCATGAACCAATCATAAACTTATGGGCTTCTTGAAATTGTAAAGAGCTCATCTAAGCTTTTGACTAGTTTTTTGCATCTATTAACCTCTCAATGCCTATGTAAGTTCATTTTAAATGTAGATAAGTTTAAAATAAACTAGTATAAACACTTTCACCTGAATATGGATCCTCTTTGCTATGAAAATGACTTAAAATAACCACCTTTTGAATTATTATATATCTTTGAATGCTATACTAAAGTTTATATGATTGTGACCATTATATGACTACCTCCTAACATCATGAATGTTATAATATATATTTAAGTGTTTTTCATTTTGGAAATCACATAAAATTCCTCAAATTGGTTTAGAAAGTGTCTTAAAGGCCTTGGGGTGCATGACAAACATGGTATAAGATTAATACATGACTAGATGACTTCTAATTCATAACTAAACCTCATTTAATGACTTATCACAATGATATAATATTTACCACACATGAAAAATAAATCAAATCATGAATGACATTTGAAGACTATACAAATGCATCAAGAGACCAAAACCTTAATCAATGTTAAACATAGATTTAATTAAGTGCTTGAAGACCATATACAAGATTGGGAAGCCCTATTAAGTTTTTTCAAACTATAAGGGTTGACCCTTTTGACTTGGGGGTCAAAAATGGTCAATAGGATATTAGGCCATCTATCGAATCATGTCATGTGGACATTAGGGGCATCCAATTATTTTCTCTTAATATACATAGGTTATATGGTTCAATGATCACTTTTCATTATTATGTTTGAGCTTATGTGTACTTACACATGCCTCTATCCATGGTTATATATTTCATTGGGTACCTGATATGTTATGTACCTAACATTGTTTACTAATATATTTGATCTATGGGTGATTATGATATTCTTTATGCTAGTTTATTATGCTTTCATTTATGCACTTCCTTACATGCCTTACTTTTTTATTGTCTTGATTTCTTGAGCATTTGATTTTACTCCTTTGTTTGTGGCCCCTATGTTTATGTGTGATTTATTAAACATTTGAATATGTCATCATTTTTTGTATGGACATTTGAATATGTCATTCTTGATTTTATGGACATATGACTAAGTCATGTCCCTTTAACTCTATGTTATTTGAACATGCCCCTTGTTTGTGGTCTCCTAAGACCATTGTATGTTGAATTTATTATGGGTGCTCTTGTGTGTGTGCTTGTCAATATTGTATTATTACTATATATATGTTGTCATGATATTTATCATGCATCTTAAGCCTTCATGTGATCACATTGTTCTATGTGCTTAAATGCTACATTTACTTAAACATGTTATTTTATGTGTTACATGGTTCCATTCAAAGATTATATAGTTGTCTTATACTTTTGAGGTGTATTAACTATCAATTTATATTATTTCCTCACCTCAAAGGGGAGATATCAGTGGGGTCATGTCATAGAGGCATGTTATTCATATATGACACTATTTTTAGATTTAGTCAGGGCATGCTTTTGAAGCATGTTATTGACACTTATTTAATATTCAATAAACCCATATTTAATGGGGGAATTGTTTGGAAGCATGTTATCCAAACTTATTCAATATTTAACATAGTTTCTAGATCTATTTGGAGCAATGATTTTGAATCATGTTCTCCACACTTATTTAGTATTCAACAAACCCATATTTAATGGGAACATATCTTAGAAACATGTCCTCCACATTGGCACTTATGTTAGTTTTCAGGTTCATCCATATGTAATGGGGACATGCTTTGGAAACATGTTATACACACTTACATAGTTTTTTAATTGGACAAAACACATAGTTACATTATACATATTCATAGTTTTGGTAGAATTCTATACATTATTACCATTATTATACATAGTTTCAACACGAAACATATCCAAGATGCATATGATATTCAATGTGAGCCTAATATTGCTAAATGTAAATCAATTTTAATTTAAAAACACTCTTCTATGGAGTATCATCACCCACAAAGATGGAATTTTAAGTACTATATTAAGCCAATTTACTATAGTAGTTGGTTTACTTTTGGTATGATTGAGGTGATTAAATCAGTCAATCTTGCCATGTTTTTAGGTTGGACTTGATTGTATCATCTAGCCTCACTAATTTGATAATATGAATTGACTTGGTTCACTCATACTCACTAGGTTATAAGCATGATTGGGTTGCATAATTGAGCTAATATCAACTATCAGGTGGAAACTTACCTTTTCTCCAAGGTTGGGGGAATATACCTTCTAAATATCTCTTTCTCTATATCTCCTTCGATATATGTACTTATTAGAATTATATACTTGTCATTATCTTAGATTTATATCCTTACAATGATATATATTTTCAAATCTACCTATCAATAGTAAAGACAATTACATCAACACACATGTACACTCCTACACCTTCCTTTTTCAATTTACATTAATTTCAAATGTACTCTAACATGTTGTTACTTGTAGGTTAGTCACAAGCAAAGCACTCATATTGGACTCACATAAAGGAAAGGTGTGTTAAACACACCTAGGTACACATTTCTTCTCCTTTAAACTAATAATCTAATTACTAGACTAAAATGAGGGGGAAAATGTAGATTATATTTATAGATTATATAACACCTCTATATTGTATACTTGAAAATATTAGACCTTGGAAACTCTTCTCAGTTCTATACCTTTCCCACTTTTGAAAGTCTTGCATCTACTCAATCTTGTACCCTTGGTCTATATTTTTGTCTAACTAGTCTTATGTTAATAACCTAAACCTTCTAACTTTCCCAATTTTTTAAAAATATGCTTACCTTATGACCTAAAAGTTTTGATTATATACTTGTTTTCTCATTTCTATGACACAAGTGTCATCCCCAAACTCGTGTATTGATACTAGTGTCCTACATTGTCATAGGTGTCTATTGCCCTAAAGTCATAAAATTTGAAAATGAAACATATCCTAATGGTAAACCTCAATTTATTAATGTGATATATTTATTGATAGGAGTGGCATATATTCACAATCACTCCTCATTTTTACCTTACCTAACATTCATATAAAAGAGCATTTAATTAAGAAAAGCTTCCCTATTTGTTATTATTTCAATATCTATCATAAGGACTACACATCTATATGTATGAAGTATTGAAGGAGAAACCTAAGGGTCCTATATTACAATTTATAAGCTAGGTCACTATTATACTTGCTTTCCACATATTTCTTGATTTACATGAAACTAACACATAGGGGATAACTACATTAGTTTGAGGCCCTCTTCAAAGTATTGGTTAGGTAGGTAGTGATGATTGATAGAGGTGTATCTGGGTTCAAGTCAACACCATGTGGCCACTAACCCATTTTTTCTAAGGTTGATATGAAGATGAAAAACTAATTTTTTTTTAAATTTTATGAGGTGTGATAGTCCATGACCTAAATCCAAATGCACCAAAGTGAAGGTAAAGATAAATCCAAAATCATCTAGGTGGTCACATCCTTTTTTAATAGGTATACCATATAGGACACCTATATTCAATTAAAACAATAGTATTGATGCAACCATCCTTGGTTGATGCTAGTGTCCACATCTCTAGAGGCACTTAATATATAATTTAACGACTATTCTAGAACCCTCTTCCAATTTGCTTCTTAACTATTCCAAATCCTAAACTATGTTATCATCATAACTAGCTAAGTACATTATTTATTTGTCATCTCCATATATAACATAGTTATACTTACTATTTTTAGCATATCTCAGTTTAATGAATTCAACATATGTTATATCTAAGTTCAACATTTAATTAGCTTCCTATAGAGATATTTTATCACCCTTGTACCTTAGTTTATCTCTACTTCATTTAACCTTAGATTCCCTAATCTATATTTTTAGGGTTAAGGACACTCTTACTAATAACAATAATGTAATTGATGTGATATTTCATTATGATACAAAAAATTTTGATATTTTATAATAACATAAGTGTTAGCATGTTTTTAGTAGTTTTGATATCTATTTTTATGCTTTGACCTCTAAATTAGATTTACATAAATCACATTTCTTTGGATGAGATGATTCTCCCCCCTCCCCCTAATTCATTCAACAATGTTGGTTGATATTGAAAATTACTTTATCATTTGGTCAAATACTTATGCATAAAATTTTCCTTCTCCATCTCCTTTAAATAAATGTGTAATGGAAATTTATAAAAATAAATAAAAATGTCACTAAATGGAATGAACATTAACCTCTCTAAATTAAAGAATTATAGTATGTCAGAAGGTTATTTCATCATTTAGTATTTACTAATATTCATGAAATATTTTTATTAATTATTGTATATATCTAAATTTTCTCGCTCTTTTGTCACCCTAATTCTATTTAATTTATTCTAAAATTAATCTATTTTTCACTAGTCTATCATTTATAATAATTCTCTTGCCATTTATCAACTATATAACTCCCATGTCTTAATTAATTCTTCTAAATCACATCTTACTTATCACTAATCCTCACTAATCCATTATCTTAGAATTTTTAATTCCTTCCTCATCTAACTCCAATAACCTCCACTTTCTCATACACATGACTTTTCTAGTCAATATGTAATCTCATTCTAATCATATTTAGTCTTCCTTAATGGATTAAAGAGCTCTCCAAATGCTCTATAATATTCCACTTTCCTCTGCACTTTCTAGATAATTATTCTCTAGAGTATTCTAAGGAATTTTAAATTCCTTAGAAATCCCTCCTTGTCATTTATATAAACTAGTCATCCTCTAGGTGAATTCAACTAACATATGAGTGGTAAAATACATACTATCAACTTATTGTCTAATGTATTTAAGAATCCATATCATCCAAAGCTAACATGTCTAATTCCATAGTCACAAGACAATCCAACATTCAAGCTATGAATCATTATCATTTTGTCAAATTGGGGCACATAATTTATATTGGGAGGTGGATTGAGTTGCATAAGCGATGTATAATTCTGTATATCATTTGACATTTAGCTTCTTTATTTGCCTACCTTACCCAATCATGAGTATTTAGTTTCAATTTGGATTTATTTTTAAAAAATTTACATATGAGAATCACCATTATAAAGTTTAATATTAATTCCAAATTTTCCTTTGGGATCTCTTCTTTAACTTAACCCTCTTTATATTATAATGTGTGATCTTTTATATTGCATGAAAGGTTTAAGGATGAATACGAGATTAGACTTTCCAAAATCACATAATTTTCACTTTTGATTTCAAACCATGACATCACTATATGCAACCACAACTTTGTCTCTAATAATGTGACTTCGTGATCACTAGCAATGAATTCATCTTGAACCTCATAACTTGACTGTTACAGTCTACTTGATTACTAATGATCTCACCCCTTGAGAACTATGGTTGTGATTTCACTCATTTTAATATCAAATTTTTTTATTTGTATGTTTTTATTTGAAGGTCCAAATTTAAAGCTATGTACCCATGGCATTTTAGTACATAACCGTGACACCACCCTGTGCATATGTGATATGGTTCTCTAAAAATGATATTTCATAATTGAATACCATGACATTGTTCCTTACCATTGACTGTCGATCTACCTAACTGTCTATATTCCTGTCTCAATATCAAATTTTATGAATTGTGAGTTTATTACTACAATACACAATTTTTATAATCATAACCATGATTTTATGTTCATTAACTATCTATTTTTATAGGAATTAACCCATAATTGCATACATGTAGATTTTAGTGTGATAAATGTGACATCAAAATTTCATTCCATAACATTGTGCTTATAAGTAACATTTTTATATTTTTTATGTTTTCTAATATCATGGTTCAAACTCACATTTATTAAACCACAGAATAATCAATGGAAAATATGACATCATAAGTATTAGTTATGAATTCATTTAGGTATATCCTTTTTATTTTTGTGTTTCAATTTCACATTTATGATTATTCAATTTTACTTATTATAGTCACGACATTGACTCTCAGTTCCAATTTTTAATTTTATCTAATTTGGTCTCTGTAGTGATATAGTGTTTATGAATCTACAACTTTGAAATGTGGAAATGTGGCATTGACCCTATGATATGTGAAATTATGTCTAATTATGTGTTTTTTTTAGATTTAACATTTTTTAAAACTAAAATTTAACCTTTTTTTGTTTAGTTCTTAATTGAATAAAATTTATTTTGTTTTCTAACATTTTTTAAAGGTATATCCATAAAGAGGACAATAAAAAAATTACAAAAAATATAGTTTTAAGGATATTTATAAAAAAATTGGCATTTTAAAAGTATTTTTTTATATATCTGCTTATCACATATTAATTTGAGGTTAATTAACTTGCTTGATTTGAGAATTTAAATTAATTTAGCATATTGTTTTGGATGCCTAATTTATCACATGAGGCTATGAAAATGTATGCTCTCCTTAAACCCATAGGGAAATTCCTAGGGATAAAAAACTATCAATAAACCTCTCATTTTTATTTTATAGGAGATAATGTGACATGGATTTTATGACCACACACTTTTCATGGTCTTATGGGGATAATGACATGGATTTCATCACCACACATAAGACCACACTTTACATTTTGATGAAGTATATATATCAAAGATGGTTATCACTAAGCTAAATGGAACTCATACAATATTATATGAGGTAAGGAAGTAAAAATCCAATAATCAGGTGTTAGATAATACCCTACATGGACTTGAGCTCCACATAGTGAAAGGTGTTTAAGAGACTCCCTTATAGGTCTAGTCAAACCTAGAATAAGACCCATCAGCTCTAATAGGAATCTGAGATGTAAATAAACATTATCTAAGAGTTCACTCACTAATTATATAAAATTAGAGAGAGTTGGGAGACCAATCTAGTCACCTCTCATCATGATTCATTTGATGGTATAGGTGTCAATTTGGGCTACCATTTTAGTTACTAGCTATAGGTTATTATGTTACTTTTTCCTGTTTGTGTGTTATTGAGACCAGTATTGTTTTCAAACCTTAAAACCTACATGAGTTATAATTACCTAATCAAAACTCAAATCTAAGACAAATATAATCATTAGTCCAATCTTCATCATCCACCATCATCATATTATAACATATTATCCTAGTCATAACATTATCACTCTTTATCATCTTTTACTATCTCACCTTGGTAAAAACATCATCATCTCATATCATCCTATTCCAACCCCATCACACATCCTATTGTCTAATATTTCCTTAAATAATCACCCTATTACCTCATCTCCACATTGTCTAGCTTGCCTAGACATCAATTCATTCCTTTATTGACCTAGTCATTGTATTTAAGGCTTACTCATCCTTGACAAATTTAAACACATTGAAATATTTGTCATTCCTCTAGCCATAATGAAAACCATCCATTATAAGATTTATACATTGATTTTGATATATCCATAAATTATATCCATCTTAGTCATCCCTATTAACATAGTCTAAACCCATCTACTTCTTTATCACCCTTGTCCATTCGTCAAACATGTCCTGTCCAATTTTTATACCTTGATAAAATGTGTTTATACCATCATCTTAAGTTAGTCCTTATTTAAATTATCTTTGATTAGGGATAACCTCTATTAATTGACATATGGTCTAGACTAATCACATTGTTAATATAAACTTTTCACTCATCATTATATTTCACCTTTATGGTTTAAACATTACACTTATTATTATTTTATCACCCCACTAGTTTAAAACTAGCACCCATAGTTATACCATCATTCTAATGATTTTAACTTGGAAACCATCATTATTTTGCTAGCATATGTAATTCTAACATTTTTGGCACATATCATCCTCTTGCTAGCACTTTTCATCCCACCAATTTAATATAACACATGTCATCAACCCAAATAATTAATAAATGAAATATATCCTAGTATTAATTAAGTGAGGTATACTATATCATCATCTTAATCAGTTATATTAAAAATGGTTTTCATATACCTCTTTAGTCAAGATCATACCCCATATTAACCCTAGTCATATTTCACATGAAATCAAACAAATTAAAAGTAAGCTCGATCTATCATTCATCCATCCCACACAATATTCCAAATAACATCCTCTAGTCCCATCATACATCAACCGTCATATTTTCCAAATCTTGAAGTCATTATCCAATCCAATTACTATCCCATCAAATGAAATAATCTATAGTCTAGACTTATCCATAGCTACATAATTCAATTAATCATACATACTAATTCTAAGTCTATAATTATCCTTTGATCACCAACCATATCTAATCCTATCAATTATGCAATATACTTACTTTGGTCCAAGCTGGAAACATATTCTTTTCAAATGTCGAAGTCACCATCATAAGCTTGGTTTCATTTAAACCTAGTTAATTTTTAATAATGCACCCCATCAAATATTATCATCCAATTAGTCTAATATCATCATCCACGTCATCCAATCTCAAGTTGAGCACATCATTTAATCACTTCAACTAGTCTAAATCAAGTTAAGTCAACCCCATAAAAGGTCATTTATAACTTAATTATGTATGTTTGGCTAGCCAAACCTATCTACCCTTTTTAATCAAACCTAATAGTTCATCTTAGTGCATCATCCAAAATTCA
This sequence comes from Torreya grandis, assembly GCA_037957365.1. NCBI lineage: Eukaryota > Viridiplantae > Streptophyta > Pinopsida > Cupressales > Taxaceae > Torreya > Torreya grandis. The sequence continues at coordinate 427,228 of JARHVA010006381.1, read as the reverse complement.
AATCAAGTTTTATCATCTAATGTTTAGCTAGTTCACATCTTAAATTTATTGTCTCAAGCTTATCACATCCTATCTAACATCACCAAGTCAAACTTGAAACTAAACTAGAATCAATATTTTGTCAAAATATGCAAGATCAAAATTTAAACCAAACCCCCCTACCCACCCCACACTCATGTCATTCACCTTTTATCCCATATTAATACATGGTCTCCAAAATAAATTTGGATGTAACCTTAATCAAGAAATGCATCTTTTATAATAAAGATGGAGTCCTTTTATGACTCCTAGAAATGGGTACCCAAATTCCTATAGAATTAGACACCATAAAACCTAAATTGATTCAAATTTAAGCATATCTAATCCTGACCCATGAACATTAGTCTATTCTTAGTGTCCATTCCAACTCATCAAAGTCAAAACTTTCATCCACTAGTCATAGTACTGACCATGACATTCCCCATCATACTAACAAATGCAATTTTATCGTAGCAAAACTATTATAAACCAATATTCCACCTAAGCTACATTCAATACCATCACATCACTAGATATACCTCAAATAATTATATGATATCGATTCAAACACTTCCACATCCATATAAATTCATGAAGAGAAACAATATACTCCTATCCCTATAGCCTTAGAAGCCATATTTCATCGACTAGTCACTAAGACATGATCATATACCCAAACATAAGGCATTTTGATAAGACCAAACCTAATCCCTCTTGGTATATGGAAATATAATACTATTAGTTTCATATAACCTAGGGGAATTATATTAATAGATGATACAATTACAAAATCAAATCCAAGACCCAATCAACTATTATGACATCAAAATTGAGAATGAATAAGATGAATCCATGTCCAAGGGTGAAAAAAGGGGATATGACAAGATTCATTTCATAATCATGATAAAACCCTTCCAATTTTAAACCATGGACAAGATAATAAACCCATGTTTACCAAGTCCATTGTTTTATAGAAAACCCATCATTCACCAACTATCTACCTTCCATCCATCACGCATATCCCTCATTTATAAAACTCAATTCATCCCAAACAATCCATATATAAGTAAATAGTAAAGAATGTACTTTCATACAATCTATCCAATAGGCCTACCTTGTGGCCATAATCAAAGCATCATCTACCATGAACATCATATTATCAACATCAACCACACCAATGTTAGGGTAATTATTAGAGACAACATCAACATCATTCACATCAACATCAAATATATCATCAACATCCCAATCCATATCAAATTTTATATCAAAATCACATCCCTTTTAGATGTCAAACATCATGCTAACACACAAATGTTTTAATATGTCTCTATTTTAAACCAATAATAAATCATGTCTCTTAGTTTATGTTAGGATGATAATGTAATGATAGTAACTATGGAACTTTTAGACAAGATCTTAGCCAATGATTATCAAAATGGATTTCATCTAGATTCAGTTACAAGTCTATGATGACCTTAGTGATACTTTTGTGATTATTTAGAATGTTTTCTTTGACATCAAATTTGAGCCTCCTATTACCTTGTGTCATGATCATATTTCCCATTCTCTATTCATTAACCTCACTTATCCATTTTTTTCACCTCAAATCATTGTTGATCCTTTCTTTCCCTTTGATAGTCACTTCATCACATTCTTCAATTGGTAAAAAATAGAGTATGCATCATCAAACCCTTTTCAAAGAAATATAACATGTCAAATCCATTAGTATCTAGGATAATAATTAAATAATGAAGCATAATACTCAGTTCAACTTTGATCTAGAAATAAGCCAAAGACAAAATAACTCCAATACTTGACCAAATCAGAAAACATCATCTCTTAGTGAAAACCTCTTCAAGGTGCTATGGGACCATCAAAATTAGAAAATCCAAAATTCAAATTCCTTTGGTGAAACCTTATTTAAGGCACCAAGGGGTAGTCAAATTAATAATAAAAAAATCAAAGGTTAAATTCTTATGATAAAATATTCATTAAGAGACCAGGGTTAGTCAAAATATAAAAAACTTAAAAATTCCAAAGGAATCCAAAACTAACATTAATATAATTTAAAATATTTAGATCAACAAACATAAATGTTCAAAATTATTAGATCCATTAAAATCTTTTAACATGTAACACTAATCAAGATCAATTCATCAATCATCTTCAATAGCATGTATGTGATTACTAGTGCCAACTACTATCAC
>JARHVA010006381.1:412500-420000 GCA_037957365.1 Torreya grandis | reverse complement strand
TACTGAGGAGCATATATAGGTGTAATATCTAGCGATGTAGGCTCTATAATTATTTGTGTATGAGTCATAGAGATATGTCTTATAAAAGAGGTAATAGATGGATTAGGTCTTTTTGGAACATGCCATTTTATAATCTATATTGTATTTGAAGTATAAATAATAGTAATGTGTTTAGTTTCTCTAGATAACTAAGTATGTTATGAAATACTATATGAGGAAATGTGGAATCCACTATGTGTCTTTAATGTAATGGTCTCTTAAGTATGACCCACCTAGGAAATGGGTTTACTTGTTTCTTACCCTTTCATAGATAATTAACCTTAGTAGGTTTGATAATTTGGTGCCTTGTAATATATTATTTTTTCTCAAGTGGATGTTCACATTTAATTCTAGGAACTATAACTACTATGTTGGTATGAAAGTATTTAATACACCCATGCATTGTCAAAGGTACTGTACGAAGTTTATGTATGCAAGTTCATCCTATTAACATATGAAATAATCATGTGTATGGTATAACTATGTAATTAGTGACCACATGTGTTGGGCCAACCTATAGAGGTAAGTCAATATCATAAAATACATGCTATGAGTTCCCATAAATTAATCTAACCACTTTAGTTGAAGGGTGTAAATCATCATGTGTATATCCTAAATGTGTAATTATTATCATAGTAGTAACATTTTCAATAACACCATTATAAATTATAACACTATGAATAGGTTAGTGATTGAGGCATGTTTGAATAAATAATGAATGAAGATCTGAGTCATCATCCATAATCTCATTTTCATCTAAAGTGATAGATGATATTTGAACTATAGGAGGTGTATGTCATGTATAAGTACCAATAATACCATCTAATGGGTGTTCATAATGTGTTGGAAGAGGATGTACATTATATGACATTTTAATTCTAAATTATTTTGAGAATGATATTTTAATGGACCACTAAATATCATTTCATTTTGATGCTCACCAAGTTATGACCTTCATTATTTGGGAGGGTAGTCAAATATAAGCTGATTGTTATCAATAATATCTAGGATTTTATGTTTTAATGTATCACATTGGTTGGTATAATAACTAATTCCATGGTTATAATCACAATGAGCATTAACATCATATCTTTGAGGGATAAATCCATGCATATCGACCTGTATGGAAGGATGGAGAGATATGAGATGATGATCTACAAGATTATTAAGTAGAGAACCTAGAGGCTCATTTAATTGTGTATATTATATCCTTGGAGTATTGTATAAGATAAGATGATTAGGTTTTTATAACACTACATTAAAAATTTTAATTGCATCCTTTTTAGGTTCTATAAGTTTAACCTTTTATCTTGGTTTGATATGAATCTTGGTGCTAGATATAGTCAATGTGTTAGATACATACTTAATCTTGGTCAATGTGATAAGTTTCATTCCATGGTATCACACAATATGGCATAATAATCAAAGGATTTAAACTTTTTGAAAATTATGGACTCATGTAATGGGGAATACAAAATTTGATTGAATATGTATTGAATCTCTTTCTCGGCTATTTAGTTTGTCATTTTCACCAACATTATCTTATACTTTTATACATATTCATTGATCAGTTCCTTGGTTCCTTTTTTGATTTTTTTAATTTGGGGATACGATACATTTTTAGTAATGTCCATAGAGAAGTGTGAAAAAAATGACCTACAAGATGTTTGAATGCTTTTATAGATTGGATTGGTAAATCATAGAACCCCCTTAAAACATACTCATTGAAGCTCCTTGGAATTAATCATCTCAAAATTTAATCATTAGAGGAATAATCAAGGCATGTTGCATATAAATATCTAAATTATTATCTAAGAACACCCTTGCCATCATAAAAATGTGAACTTTAGTAGAACAAAATATGGTGACAAGGGGTGTAAATATATTTAAAGTGAAAGAGGGATATGAGACACCTATGACAAATTAATAGCATAAGGTGACTTCATATATATATTTTTCAATATGTGTAACCTTATCTTTCAAAATTTTTATAGTTTTGACAAGATCTTGCATATTTTGATCATTAAGATTTAAAGTTTAAGAATTTACCAAAGGATATGTACCCATAGTTTGAGTTCATATAGGCATTGAAACTAATAAGTGGACTGAAGTGCTAATATTTTATTCAGAGGATGTGATAATATTAAGATTTATTTTAGGGGAAAATGGCATAAACACATAACCCCTACCCTGATTAGAAGTATTAACTGATGATGTTCTCACTTTAGGTTCACCAAATGTTTAGAAATAAATTTAGATAAGAGGGGGTTATCTAGGGTTAATGTGTATCATATTAAATTCTATACAAGGATGGTGAACTAACATAATGAGTAGGCCAATTAATAATAATTCACATAAATAATATTCTTAAGTTATACAATTAATATTGATAAAAAAATAGTAAAGTAAAACTATTGATAGATATTACAATGAATATGGAATAAAAGATACATATCTATTTTACTATGCTCATGCATGTCTAATCTAGAATAGGATAGAATTGGAATCGAAGGTGATCCTAGAAAATTCTATAGATTCTGGGAATATTCATTCTATGGCCTCAAACACTTTTATCATGTCTAGTTAGTTGTGTCGATGTCGGTATCTAAATTTGACATAGATGTCCCATAAAAATAACGAATGGATATGGATTTTAACAAAATTTTCCTTTTAGTTTTTATATTTCCTTTCCTCTAATGTATACAGATCATGTGTATAAGTGGTTGATCTTTGTTGAATGATCAAACCCTATCTTCTTCACCATGGGAGTGACTCTAAGTATTTGTGTTAGTGGTCTCACAATGTTGATCTAACCCAAATATACATATATCAATGGGATCTACCTACATATCCACTACTTTGAAGAGGGTCTTATAATTATGTAGTTTTCCCCTACATGTTGTATCGTGTGTGCACAAGGATGTAATGTGTGATAAACATAGACATGCATTGACCTAACTTGTAAATTGGAAAATATGGCTCATGGGATGCTCTTTTAATGCTTCAAACCTATGGAAACATTTATTATGTTATTGATATTGAAATAGGGATGAAGAGTGTAAATTTCCTCACTTGAATGTTTGATTATATTCTTCTTGGTATATTGCCTTGTGCATTATATGTGATTTCTAGGTGGTGAATGAATGAGGGTTGATCTTTCATATATACCAATTGATTTTGAGAATATATCACACTAAAAAATTTAGGCTAAACATTAGGATAAATTTCATTTGAACATTGGATGATTTTTGGGCCCTTGGAAATTTTCAATAAAGGTGCATACTTGCATCAACATAGGTTTATGTCTGGGACATAAGTGTCTATGAAGCTAGAAAAAGGTAAATGTCCAAAAATGGTAGTGAAGTATAATAGTTAGGTATAGATATTTTTTCATAATATATAAGGTCTAGTCATGAGAATAATAATGAAAAAATGTAGAGATAATCAATTCATGCACAAAGATATAATGACCATGAGCATTTCGAGAACAAGGTCTATAAATGAAACGTATAACCATGATGAATATTTTTCAAGTGTATAGGACTATATTAGTACATAAATCATATTTTAGTATCTACAATATACTATCCTCCATAAAATTTGACCTCATGGTTCATATCTTGCTTGGGGACAAACCTAGTCATATTAAATCATAACCTGACCACTCATCTCATGGAACCTCATTAGGATAATAGACAAGACAATGCATTATATCATATACATTTATATAATTGTGTGCTTACATGCATGATTTATGATGATTTTTGACATGTTTTAATGTATTTTATCACACATATATCTATGTTTGCTTTTCCATGTTTGTATGCTCATCTACATCCATGTCTTTGATTAGGAATTTTATGAAAATCTTTGTACATATTATTTCTTATTATTTTTTCTTTTTTCATTTGTGAAACACCATATGGAAAACATGTTATATTGGTTACTTATACCAATGGTGGATAAATACCATGGGATAATTTTATAATTCATTTTTTTAATATTTATGTATTTTATGTTAGTTAAACATACACTTTTGAAAAATTCCATCAAGGTCATATACATATATCAGTGTGCATACTACCTAGTGATATATTAAAAAGGATTTATTGGACTATGATGATCAATTAATTTTTGTATCAATGAATAATGGATGGTTGTTTAAAGACAATAAACATCAATATCTTTTAATCAATCATTTATCATTTGTCTAATCAACAACATCCTAAATAATCCATCAATCAAATCATTAAATCAAACATCTAAGTCAAATCATCTATCTAAAAGAAAACATATATAAGAATCCATCACCATCATCCTCTAGTCTATCCTATAATCTCTCATCATTATTCCCTCTTAGGGATAAATACATTATATTGAGGTTTTTTGATACTATGAAGGTAGTGCTTAGTCATATAGGGTGTCCAAGGAAAACTCAGCCCCAATAACTCATCATTCCCTTTCAGCCCTTAGACACTTAGTCCTTTGATTTCTCATTTATCCACCCATTCCATCTCCATTTTAAAAATTATTTGAGTTACACATGTCCAATATTTAATAAATCAATTATATCAACATCTAATTTCAATTTTAGCTCTCTCTAGAATGCATACTTTCCTAAGACACATCTAAATTTTATGACATTTTTCTATCAATCATCTAATATCTACTACATCTCTCCATGGCACATGTTCTTGCTTGGGATATGTATAAACATTGTATCCTTTTATCATAATTTCATTATGCCTTTTTCCCATTTGGGGAATTTCCAAAGCCATGCCACCATCTTTTTTGTTCCCTAACATATGTCTTTTCGTGGGGAATCATAAATTTGTATCTATTTTTGACGTCAATATCATCATTCATATTCAACTATAACATCCATAATCTTCATAGCATCAAAAAACATTTTCTCTAATCATGTATCCCACCCCTCATTTCCTATTTTTAGTGGCCATTCATCTCATTCATCTCTGCATGGGCCCTCAAGGGGGAATCAACCATCCTCTAGTTTACTAACATCCATGATTGTCTTTCTTATTTGAAATATCTTTACTCTTAGTCTAATCATAATACCCTTTAAAAGGCTGGGGGGGAATATATACATCTAAGTTTGATCACTCCTTCATCACACTAATTTAATCTGATTCATTTTAAGATTAATTTATTCTTAACTAGTCTATAGTTCCTAACAATTATCTTGTGATACATTAACCATACAACTACCATGTCTTAACTAATTATTCTAGATCACATATTAATGATCACTATTCCTCACTTATCCATTATCTTATAATTTTTAATTCCTTTCACACCTAACTCCCGCTACTTGCATTTTCTCTTGTAAATCACTTTTTTAATCACTATCTAATTGACTTATAATCATCATTAGTCCTCCTTAATATATTCTAGATCTCTCCACCTCCTCTATAATCCAAAACCTTCCAACACACTTTGTAGATAATTTTTCTTTAGATTTTTCCAAGGAATTTTAAATTCCTTAAAAATACCTCCGTATCATCTATATAAACTATTCATCCTCCATTTAAATTCAACTAACATATGAGAGTTAAAATCCATGCTATGAAATTATCAATTTGTCTATTGTATTTAAGCATCCATATCATCTAGATTTAACATGTTTTCCAAGTATTGTGTCACAAGAAAATCCAACATTCAATCTATCAAGCCTTATCATTTTATTTAATTGGGGCACATCATTTGCATTTAGAGGTGGATAAATTTGCATAAGCAAGGTATAATTTTGTACGTCATATTCTACTTGGCTTCTATCTTTCCTTAACTTTCCCAATCATGAGTATTTTTTTGGAATTTAGATTTATTTTCAACAATTTGGCATGTTCAAATTTTCATTTTGCATTTGAATCCTGATTCCAAATATTTCCTAATATATTTATTAATTTAATATAGTATAAGAAAATACAAGGTATTTTATTTGGTCTGATGGTAAATGTATCATAAAAAATCATTATCTCTGGGTTTATTTTGATAAGTAATTTTTTTTTATGCATTGAGCATTAAAATTTAAAAGTTTAAAGATATAGCTCTTGGAGACAAGTGGATTATCAAGGTCCTAAATGGTAATCATCTCAGGAATGTACTTAAAATAAATATTATTTTAAGAGGTTATCCAAAAACTCAACCTCAATGAAAAGTATTATATATCTCATATCTCTTGGTAGGTTGCTTCTATGTTATTCTTGTATGTTCCCATATTTTTCAATATTTGTGGAGGGCAAGAGAGATGGTTAAATATTTAGTGACAATAAATCATATATTTAGTGGGGTTGGATCTATATGCCAACAATAATGTTCTATATGGTGAAAATTGAAATAAAAAAGCTCTCTTTTTATTGAATGTATGATGTTTTGTTTTATATTTATCTCTAAGGTCATAAAAACATGTAATGAAAATCCAAATTATGTGTGTTTGATCACTTAGAAGGAATTTATATTAAAGTACAATACTTATTTTTCCCATAGTATAACCTATACATTTATGATTAAATCTATCTAGAGTTATTTTGTTGGTTTGATAATGGAAAATTATAATGACTTGTGTAAAAATTATAAATGGGTGAAAGAACCTATATTAGGATAATAAATAATAATTACCTATATGCCAAAATATTGTTCTCCTAAAAAAACTACCATGGCCTAAATAAGAAATGGTATCTTTGTGATCCCTTGCCAAAATGGAAATACAAATTATCTATTGTTTCATCTTCCTATTTATATCCCAAAAATATTATTTTAGATGGTTTTTAATTCATAGTAAGCTTATTGTTATGGATTTTTTTTACTATGTTTGGATTCAAAAAAACATACTAGCACTTTGCATGGGCCATAAAATTGATTGAGCATGCTTTTTTTAAATTTCCTTATGTTTTAAATGTGTGGAAAATTTGATTCATATTTGGTAAAATTTATTTTAATGTGATATTTCATGGATCAATATTCATTTTTGTTTTGTCTATTTGGTAAATAAAGTTCATATGTTTTTTAATAATTTTTATCCTATTTCGTAATTGAAATATTGTGGTTTATTTGGAAATAAAGGATCCTAGAGGTGTTTAAATTTAAGGGTGAATTAATTACTAAATTATCAAAAGAATCTATTTTGTGTGTTGTAAATGTGAAAATATTATTTATCTTAGGGTTCCACAATAAAAATGGATAAATTATTTAATACATGGATGATGAAAATCACATCCAATTTTATTATAGACTCTAGAGAGATTTTAAGACATATCCCATCTTCAGATTGGAAAATTATCAATCCACATGTTATTGAGGTGAAATTATTTTTGGATAAGTGGGGCTTAGGGAAGGACTTTGAATTCGAATAGGCTACTAACCTGGACCCAAATTTGGTGGGTTTATCTGAGTCATAACTAAGTAAAAAATAAGTTATTGATGATGATGATGATGATGATGATG
>JARHVA010006381.1:362500-407500 GCA_037957365.1 Torreya grandis | reverse complement strand
AGGTGTCAACATTAAATAAAATTTTGGTGAAGGTAGTTTGAAAAAAAGATTCAGTATCTAGGTACGTTTTCAAAAAATTACCTAGGGAGTTGCCTATGGCTATAAAACTAGGAGAAGACCAAAAATAAAAAAGGAAGGTAGGCTAGAAAAATCTAGATAGATCTTTCATTAAGAGGTTCTGTAAGGGGGTTAACGTAAGGGGACTAGGGTTTCATGATTATGGGATGGTGAATCAGACTCCATAATTGGTTTTGAATAAGATATTTGTCCTTAATGTATTAAAAAGATAATGAAAAATCTCTTGTAACTAGGTTATATCTCAAGCCTACCTTGTATAAGGTGTTTCCATTACTTTTAGATCAAGGTGTGGATATATTAGATTTTTAGCCAAAGGTTTTCAAATATTTAGGTGATGAAATTAGTATAAAACATTCTTCACATAGGAGCACATCCTTTGTCCCTTCCTCATAAAAAACACCACAATATATGAAGAAGCAGGTTTTAGGGTCTTAAGATCAAATATGGGCACAGGCTATCTTTTAGGATGTGATTCAAAAACTAATATATATATAAAATATAAAATTGAATATAAAATTATATATATATATATATATATAGACAAAAATAACATCCTATTTTCTAGGATGTGGTTCATATTGATTAACTAACAACCTTAGTAACCATATATATTTGATTAACTAATAAATAAATAAACTCTATGTTTTTCTATGTGAGTAATAATAATATAAAATATCCATCATTACTCCCCTTAATACAAACATATGAATATATATATATATATATATATATATATATATATATATATATATATATTACATGGAACTAGGGCACACACCAATCCAAGATGAACAATGTTAGGTAGGAAACTATCACCAAAATAATAAGGGGTATAATTTTGATAAGGGATATGGTCATACTCGATATCTAATATCATATAAAAATATATACGGACATAAACTCTATACATAAATATTGTTGGAAATAAGATACAAATCAAAATACATACATATATTTGTAACTTCGAAAGGTGATAAGCATGCCAAAAAATATATTTTATATAATATGACTTCAAATATAATTTCAAAGTCTAGTAGAAGCTGAAAAGTATCTTCAAAATTGGAAACAAAAGGCCTAAAAGGTGAAGATTGAAATCCTCCTCATAGCTCTATAAATACTGTGTTTTGTAAAGAATAAGATTGATCTTAATTACTAAGTTTTAATAAACTAATATATATCATTTATATTTTTACTTGAAAGTATTATGTGATAATTTTAATTTGTACATGTATTTTTTCATGTTCTTATTTCATCTTCACTAAAAATTTATGTGTTCTGGTTGTTGAATATGAATTCTCTGTATGGTAACAATGATTAGAAAAAACATGAACTATAATAATTAATGAATCTACTCGAAGATACCTATGCTTTGTCAATACGTCTCTTTAAAATATTCAAGTCTTATATCAATACCTCTCATAATTAAACACTTTTCATGTCCTAATGGGATTTTTTAGGGACCATTACTAAAAATGGTGTGGTGTCCATAGAACATATAACATGTTGATATGGTTACCACATCAAATATACGTTAAATTATTATTGGATGAAAAGGTATAAAAGTTCATGGAATAATAAATTAGAATAAGTAGAGGCTCTACTAAATAAATCATTACTGACCATATACATGGTGAGATTAATGAATTTTTATATGTGAGTTGCAAAGCCACATGGTTTTCAAGGATTGAGTATTACTTCTTCAAACCTAGATAAATGAAGTACTTTATCTATAATAAGTAAAAAATAATAAAATGGCCTAACTTGGATACTGACTAGACCCATGCAATTGATCACTAGGTGAAGATTAAAATTGATGGACACATAAATGAATGTGATGTTCAATGATATATTGAATATGGATCTAATTATGAATATTTTTTTAAATAAACACATGTAAATTTATTATTGAGACTATCTATACTTTTGAAAATGCTTGTTTCAGAAGAATTAATCATAGTTAACATGGATTATTATCCTTTAAAATTATGGGACATGGACTAGGATGAGTTGAGTGATGAATATTTGTGATAAATAACCCATTATTCATAACTTTAGTAGCCTATTTTTTTTTAATGTCTTGACATGATCAGTTTTATCATATGATGAATTTACTCATAACATTTAAATCTACTAGCAGGGGCCAACATAGTTGAATCTTTTTAATAAGTTATTTCTCTGTGTGTATTTGAGTATGAAATTTTGTTATATTAAATAATTTTTATACTTATAACATTTATTCAAGGTGATGCATAACATACTGATAAAAATACAAGTGTCCACTACTTTTATAAAAATAATATATTTCCATCTCAATCTTGCAATTTAGTGAATATGGAGTTATGATGTTGGTATGCTCCATATTGTTTGGTAGAATTTGATGTTGTTATTTGTGATATGATTTTATTTGAATAGATTTTTTTTGAATGTCTTAGAATGGTATAATGATTGTACAACACATTCAATTTTTAAATTTTACAATAGTTACATTCAATTGATAATTATAGGATTATGTGTATGTTGATTAATTACTTTGAAACAAGTTAAAAACTTGAGAATATGTACATATTGGTTATTTCATGATTTCAATTATCTATCTAGAACACATAGTTATGTAATTTTAATATCCCCTTTTGTAACTTTATCACAGTATCTCTTATCATCGTCGCAATCATTCTTGAACACAGTTCATGTAACATGGTTTTCTTAGTGAGTCATAAAATAATAAAAGAATGCATATCTCACCTTTTTTAATTTTGATTAATAACCATTTATATAAGATGATAATGACTTAATATCATTAATATGCCTTATGGTTTATTTACCTAGTTGTTGATGGGTAGTTTACTTTGCATAGGATATAAGTTCACATTTATTCAAACATTGGTATATTACATATTGGCATTTGAATATTTATGGATATTTTATGTACTCTATGGCTTAAATAAATTAATAAAATTATGATGACACTATATTCAAACCATGGTGACATGAATTGTTATGTTGGATTTTACATATTGTTAATACATATGTCCTAAACTAAAGCTTGGAGATCATGGTGGAAAAATTAGTGAACCTTACACATACCACTATGTATTTATTAACCTAAGGATTTAGTTTGGCATAATTTTAGTTTTTGGTAATAGTGACGATCCACTAAACTAATAGACACATCACTCAGACTCATTGAATGAATTTTTATGGCAACCACCTAAATATAAAAGGCTTTTATTTTTTTACTATCACACCATTTTTTTTCTTTATGGGACAAATTCAAGCTCTAAAAGATTGTTGGTTGGGATGAAACATTGAACTGCATCGATGTTTAATTATTTATTATGATCAAAACTCTATTGAGGTATGAGTTGGTTGATCCTTGTTAAGGAATATGTTTTATTCTACTATTTGTGGTAATTATCGATATTTTTTGGAATAATTAATTGAACCAATCATTGCATGATTGCATAAAAATAATTTTGAGAAAAAGTTTTAAAAATTTGTTTGATAAAATTAGTTGAAAAGGTGTCATAATGTACATGCATTTCATTTTGTGTTTTTAGTTGGTATATTTAATCACCATGGTTCAAATATATTCTTGTTTCTTCTATTTATTTAATTTTTATTTGACATATCTCTCTATGGCATATGCAAAGGTTATATGGAAAGATAATGAAATGATATTGTATGCATATCACATTGTTTGCTTTCACTATAAAAAATCTTGATAAATATTGGTTCTTCATAACACCTTTTTAGTTCAGTTGGTATTGTTATTTAAAATGTTTATAGGACTATTTGGGGCCTTCTCACTACTTATTACTAACTATATGATAAAAGATTCATCTATTTGATGAGTGCATTTGAATGTGGGGGATTATTATTGTTTTAAAATATTGTTAGAATGCAATCTTATTCCATGGTAGTTATATGTAAAGAGGCCAAGCTTATTCATCTATACATTCTTGAAGTAATAATTTTTTTTTACAAAAATGTATGTGGGTTTTTGTTTTTGTTCTCTTTTGGGTCATATTAGAAAGACTCAACAAGATGTTTTAAGTGTCAAAAAGGCTTTTTTGATCTCAAAATTATAAGAATTTTTTTGTTTGCATAGATTTTTAGTTGCAAAGACAATATCTTGCATGAATTATTAAGAATATAATATGAATATTTATATTCTATATACATTTAAATGATATATTTTAGTGTCATGTGAAAATAAATTTAGTTAGCTTTGTGTTAAAATGAGGAAGTGGGTCTTTTGATTTCAATGGATTTAGTTGCTTAAAATTTGGAACCATGTGGTGGATAACTTGCATACATTTTAAATAGAATCCTATTAATGTTTGTGAAAAACATAAACCTGTGTGGAAAATTTTGTGATATAATGGTTTAATCATTTGCATACAAATAGTTTTTTGAGAGAATTTAATTGTTATAAATTTCCATGACTTTAGGCTTTTGTTTATTTTTCTTTGAATGATTCTTATGCTTTATAAAAGGGTTTCGAGTTTAAATAGATGAAGATTTCAGTTGATATAAATTTGGTAGGGCTATTTTGGTTGCATACAAAAAACAATGCAATGTTTAATTCTTTTACTGAACTCATTGATTACAAGGTTATTTATTTTCATATTCATCCTCAAAACCTATTGACTACCAAACAAACATTGGTATGATATAAGGATATTATAAGTATAGTTGATTGTTTTTTTTGACATTTAAAGGAAATAATCAATGTGGTTTCAAATTTATTATTAGTTGTTTATTGAAAATGGAAAATAATGGTAGGTATTCATATTTTTTGTAGTTCACAGTTTTTTGTGAATTGTTAAACTTATGTTGAATATCGAGTTTCAAAATATTTGATTGATTTAATTATGGGTTATTATATTAAAATTATTTTAATATAGTATGTTAGGGTGGAATACATACTCATCTTTTTGAGGAAAATGTGTGGTGAAGAGATGATGAATGATAACATGAGGATACTTTTTCAAAGGGTAGTTCATGTGGTAGATCGTTTCATGGATATAGAGATGATAACATGTTTTCCATGCATTTTCACCATGGAAATTGTGTTTCAATTCAATTTGATGTATATGACCCCATTTTTTAAAAAAAATCTTGATAAAATTCCATCTTATTCACTGAATGTTTATGTTACAACCCATATACTCTTGAGGAGATCCCCTTGAAGATCACATCCTTATATACAAGGTACTCCAAGTGAGTCTTGTTAGTTAATGCATATTTCCATTGAATTAATTATAAATGATCCTCATATGTTTAATTATCTTGAGTTCATTAAGATTTGACCAACACTCCCCACCTTTAAAATTTTTAGATGGGGACCCAAGTTGCATTGAGAATTTTCATGATCATATCTTATGTATTACATGTTCAAATCTAGATCACATGAAAAGGACTTTGAATTTTTAATATATATTTAGTTTCATTGAAAATAACTATGAGCAAGACTTTTTAAAATTTTAAGGTTCTACGAAGTTGATTTACATCTTTGCTATCATGTTAAATGTGGGATATAAGATGTTTTGGTATGGTTATCATGGACCTCAGCTTCTAAATTTTCAAAATGTGACCATTGAAATGTTTAAATGTGTTTCAATATAAATATGACAAAATACTATTGGGTTTTTTAGGGTCAGTAATTAGGCATAATGAACATTGATTATGACTTATTTTACTTAGAAACTAATTTAATATTTTATTCAAAAACTATTTCTATGTCCAAATATGTAGGATCACCCTAACAACATGAGATCTTGACACATGTCTTTATCAATCTTACTCACTTGTAATATTCAAATTTATATGTCTATTATTCATTTGAGTAAATAAGATTAAACTAGTGTTACAATATTGCTTGTCATTATTCCTCATGTCCAAGACACAATCTACAAAGTTATCCAAGCACCCCAAGCATGTGAGATCATACCACATATCTTCATCTGTGACCCATAGATACTTAGATAGCCATACTTATTTAGATTTTGGTTAATTATATGAAATAATTATAGTCATCCATGTGTCATAATCCTATAGATCCACAATTGATAAGTCCTTGCATGATTTTCAAAGCTTTAATATATTCCAAAATAATGTGATTACTCCAAGTGTCATCATTTTGGTGACCCATAGCCTATAAGATCATAGTACATAGCCAAAATTTAAAAATTATTTAGAGAAACATGATTCATCTATGTGACTTATAAAATAATAGTACAAAGATTTAAGTCTAGAAAAATTATAGTCATCCACATGTCATCATTATAGTGACCCAAAGTTTAACATAGTAAGGTACATGGCTAGAATTCATAAACCCCTATGATGAAGTGAGATTTATCTACGTGTCATGATCCTACTAACCCATGGTATGTATAATTTATAAACAATAATTTCATTCTTTGGGAAAGTGGGACCTTGAGATTTCACAAAGTGTCATCATCTCCAGAACCCATGGTCAAAGAGGTAAAGAACAAAAGATAGGGTTTAAATCTCAAAGGATGAGTGATATATTTCCATGTATCCATGAATAAATAATTTGATT
This sequence comes from Torreya grandis, assembly GCA_037957365.1. Lineage (NCBI taxonomy): Eukaryota > Viridiplantae > Streptophyta > Pinopsida > Cupressales > Taxaceae > Torreya > Torreya grandis. The sequence continues at coordinate 400,857 of JARHVA010006381.1, read as the reverse complement.
ATAAAATAACATAAATATCATAAATAATAAGTTTTGATGGCAAGAAGATAATACATTTGTCATGTTAAGATGATGAGGCACCCAAAAGTAGTGAAAATATTCCACGTGGCAATGTAAGAAATCCACCAAAGTTTGGAAATGGAAAACTCAAATTAAAATAAGAAATGAATAAGAAGGCAATGAATTAAAATTTGTTGTTTATAATTAATTTGGAATAATTGGAAACAAAATGAATTTAATTCTCAAAGCCAAAAAATCTAAGCTATATAGTCAGTTTGTAATCATAGTATGACTACATTACCTTATCACTATCTTGTGCACTATAAGAATTTTTGCTCTTCAGTAAATAAAAGACCTTTAGCCTCACTAGAGAACTTAACATTACTTGCACATTGTTAATGGATTCATTAGATTGCATTTTTCCTATTTATGTATATTTGATAGATAACACTACTAATATCATGGATAAATTATTTGATTTGGCCATATTGGAACACTAATTAAAACATTATTCATCCATATGGATAGAGATAAATGATACAAAACTATATGTAACATAGGATCAAATGTCTATCATCACATAGAGGTATAACTATGATAATTTTTCCATTAAGGTGGTAAGTATGCACAATGGTGCTATAAAACTAAAGGTAATGCCCTACATCAATTTTCTCTATGATTTGTTTGAAAATAGGAATTTTTTTGTAAAAATATTACACTTCTAGCTTAACAAAACCAATGTATCCTACATCAATAAAAAAACATTCGAGAAGTACTATATGCGTTATATTCATGAAATAATTTATGGTCAAGTTATGGTGAGTTCATAATAACCTAAAAACTCCATCAAGGACAAATTGAAACAATGGGTAGCCAAACAAAGCAAATTCATAATCAAAGGCCTAATTTCATCCATCCCCATATTTATCTTAAGGCCAAGGGTAAGAATCACTATGGCCCTATAAAATCTATACGATTTTAAAAACATTTTTTATTTTCATGAGATATGGGTCTTGTTTTTGGAAATTATTTTGAATTGAGACAAAATATTTTCCCTTATAGAGATAATTATATCTAATTTGATACACCAAATAAAAAACCACAAAAATATACTAGATGATAAATTTTACATGATGTCATACTTGGTAGATGCCATAGCTACTATAATGCACCCATATTATGTAGAACCCCAGGAACCATCCTTAGAGTACCCAAAGAATAGGGTTTGTGATAAATTTAATATTATTCATTTTTATAGGTTTAGAGGACAAACCCAAAGACTCATAGATAAATTCTATCCAATGGTGTATATGACATCTATGGGTAAAACATGCCTAGGATATTAGAAAATATTAGGAGAAATATTGGGAAAATGGGTGATATATTACAGGATGACCTCTTTATATGATGACTCTAAGGGGAAGCCATGTGAGTATCAAGGGGAGATAAAACCAATGGATGAATAATAAAAGGCTGAATTTGAGGGACTGAGACATATGAAATCTCAAAAGTGGAACAAAAAAGGGTTTCCTTTATTGAGACAAATTTAATATTATAAGAGATGAAATAATAATAGGATATGGGGTCAAAAGTAGAATTTAGGAAAAAATTTCTAACCCAATCTCTTATATCATTGACTTCACTTCCAAGCTCTCTACCTCAAGTTCTTGAGAAAGAAATAGAAAATATGGTTGAGACCACATCCTTCTCTATAAAATAATAGTGAAGTCAGAAATGTCTGAAGGAGACCTCAATTTTTGTTTATGTTACTCCACTTGTGGATATAAATCCCATATATGGACTTAATGTAGAGGTCTCAATTGAACCAACTATGACAACAATTTATATTAACACTAATGCTCTAGTTTCTTGCCAATAATATATTGTAATTACATGAACCATAAATTATTTGGTGTATCCTAAAATTATAGGAAGATCTTATCATTATTTACATTCTTTTATTTTTTATTCTTCTAGTCCACTTAAGAGCACTCAGGCATTATAATGCCAATTTTTATAAACTATAGCCTAGGGCCAATCACATTTCTCTCTTCCTACTACTAACAAAGCTACTAGGAGTTCCACTACTAGTGTGGTCTTAATTCAAACCTAAATAAATCATACAACAATTAATAAATATACTATATAGTCTAGTAGACCTAAGCAGTGGTTACATTTAGAATACGTAGTGTTTACATCTATTTTTATTGCATGTGTTTACTCCTCATAGGGTGCAAACATAGTTACGTGTGCCCATTTATTTGGATACCACAATAGATTCCTCCAAAGTCTCAGTATTTATGACATTTTAAAAGGCTAAATACGTTATTGAGAGATGTGTGGAGGAGAATGTTCCAATCCATTATTCTTTGTCAATCTAGAGAAAAAATTAGAAGTAGGTGGCTAAGCAAAAAATTCCCAAATGAATTTGCATGGAATGAAATTTTCATTGACCCCTTTCCCTATATATTTACCCACACCATGAATATATTTTACTACAACTCTAAGTTTATTTTATCAACTTTTATAATTAGTGACTTCATTATTTTTACTAATTGTACTGCCAATTCATTTGATTATTTAGTATCTTTATTTCAGATTGTAAATTAATCTTGTAAAATTTTATAAATCATCCTAGAAAAAAAAATTATAATTTTCTCATCCCACATATTAATAATGGGATATAAAATTACCATATATTCCATTTTTAATATATCATTTATTTGTGCACAATCTAAACGTGCATCTTAAAAAATTAGGAAATCTTATTTTTTTCATCGGCTTCTTAGCACCTATCCTCTCAGGACAAGTCATTTTACATATGTATACAATCATGATTTTTTAATTTAGACTCATAATTATATTAAAATATAGTAGCAACTACATGCTTTATCCATGTATTTGAACATCATTATTTTTGAGCATTTGTCCCACACTGATTCTGCTGTATGAAAACTAGAGGAGGCATCATTTAGTCATTCAAATGCACTTAAAACATCATATTTATAGATGTTTTTTCACATTTATTTGTATTTTTTATTTTAAAATAAATAAATTATTATATTCACCACAAAATTGAAAAAAGGGGGAAAATGTAGACACGCAAATTCTACCAATTTAGTGTCTTTCATTAACTTTATTTAAACTTGACATGCTAACTCAATCACCATCCAAAATTCAAATTTCCATCTAACATAATTTTTATCCAATTTTTAAATAGTTTATTAATCCATATTAATTTATTAATCATGCATATATAATTATACAAAACTAATTAGAATACATAATTTCCACCTTATCTAGACATCTTCCACACTTCTCTTAGCCAAGTCTTGAGTCATCCAACTACTTCCTTAATTTCCTCAACCTTGTTGATTATTCATTTGAACATTTAAAATACCAAGGTGAGTCATTTAAATACCTTAACCCATTCATTATGGATCATTCAATTATGAACTAATTCTACATCTTCCCTTTACACACATGAGAAGTAATCATCATCCATTGAGATGAGGACTCAAATTTGAGTGATAATAATTATCATTGATAAATAAATACAAATTTATCCAATCATTTATATGTCACCCAAAATCCTATAAATGGAAGTGTCATCCTCTATTTTCATTATCCACCTTCAATCTATCAAATTTGTATCAAATTTATAATACACACCCATTGAGAATCCAAATTATTTACATCCATATGGTTCCCAATTCAACTTTGTTTGGAGAAATGAATTTAAAAACCACATCTAATAAAAAGAGAGAAAATCACATGTTCACAATGGAGGAGGTGATGATTATTTTACATCTTTTGTAAGTATGTTATTGTTTATATTAATATTTTTAAATTTGTATATATGAGGTTTAATTTTAGATTTAGATTAGTAAGTTGCATTAGTTTGATTTCCGAATTTAATTAGATTCTAAATTTTTTACTATCACAAGAGATATTACTAATGCCTTGTGCATGATAAAATGTATCATCACCCAAAGAGATGTAATATTTATGAGGTGTATCATTAAAATTATATAAATGACATTGTCTTCTAGACATGTGTTAAGTTACACCAGAGTCAACATACCAAATAAAACTTTCTGAAGTTGATTCCTCATGAGACTATGTAGAATATAGGAATACATAATCAGAGTGGGTTTCTTCATATTTGGAAATGTTTCCTTGATGATGCGCTTTAACTTTATAATTACCCTTTTTTATTTTTTTGCACGTGATGATTTTTGGTTAATGGGTTCCTTGTTTCTAGAGTAACCTAGTTTGAAATAATTATACCAACAATCCTTTAGGTCTTAGCATTTACATCTAAAAATGAGGTAAATTTTATTTTTGTTTATTACTTTGTGGATTTTTATGATTACCTTTATTTTGGGTTTGTTTAAAATACTTTATATTTTTAATCTCTTTCAATTAATAGGCAAGATCATGTTCTTTTGATTTTTCTTTTTCTACATGCATGGAATCTTCTTGTTACTACATATTGACCAATTTGTCAAATAAAGGTTTTTATTATATGATAGTCAAGGTAGTCAAAAATATCATGTATTATGGTGGTAGTGATATTATGGTAATATTTATAATTGAGGTATCTGTCACATACTAGTCCAATTCTTGGAGCAAGGCCCTTAGGGTTGAAATACATCTTTAAAAAGATTTCACTTTTTCACTAGAATTCAATATGAGTGAATGAATCTAATTTTGTAGATGGAGAATTTTGATTTCATTTTTGGCCTCATATACTATTTGGATATTATCCCAAGACTCCTTAGTTGTTTTAGCCTTATAGATATGAGATTGTACCTCATATGATATCCTGAACATTATAGTTAATTTAGCCTTCAAGTTTACCTTATCAAACTTACATTGTTGACTAGTGTTAGAGGTATGTTGAGTGAATGTGACATTAAAAATAGGCCAAATGTCCAAAAATTATAGACTTGTTTTGATCTTAGTTTTATAAGTAGCATAATGGTCATCACATAGAATCTGTGAGTCTAGGATAAAGCTTTTTTGACCATTTTTGGCCATTGTGAATAATCTAGAGTGTATGAGAAAAGGTGATGGATCGATTACTTATAATTATAGGTATAAATTTCTCAATTTTTATATACCATCACACCAATATATGAAATATTTTAATATATGTTACCTTCTTATATACCCATCAACATGTGCAATAAGCTCACCATTTATATATACCTGGTGGTGCATGGAGGTATTAACATACATGATCCTATAGAGTATGGAAAGGGTTTCATATGATCATTACCACCTAATTAGATTTTATTTTACATATGTGGTCATAACTTCCCTATATACTTGTAATTTCCACTTGTTGGGATTTACACTTTTCTATTGGCTCAAACAAGTAATAGAGGGATGGCTAAGTGAAAATTTTTAAATTTATTTCTCCCTAATGGTTTATAGGGATGATACCAAGATAATTTTATTATATATATTAGGAAATTTATGTTATAATTTAATCTAGATGATACTAACCATAAATATGAGCTATAGGTATCACTTGTACTAAATGCTTCAATTTATATAAAATGCATCATTTTGTTTGTTTCATTTTTTTGCCAAAAATAGAGATATTATAATGTGTTACATATGTAAAATGATAATTTAATTTAGGAGAAAAATAAAATAACCCCCATTCTAAATTTTTTTTTCCCCCAATTGGTTTTATAGATAATTTTCTAATTTTCTTGAAAAATAATACTCCCTTTTATGTTTTCACCAAAGCAGGGTTTTGTTTTTATCAAGTTTAACCACTTATAAAAATACCCCCTAATAAAAAAAAGGTATTAGAGGTTTTTGAACCCTTTAATTATATTATAATCTGATAGTTTTACAAAATATTATAGAGCTAACTTGGTTATGTATCACTTAATGTATGTAAGTGAAAAAAATCTATTTTAAATTCTATAATATGAATTTTTTTATGTAAAATGAAAATAAACCACCAAATTTGATTAATAAAAGATCAATTTTTTTTGGTTGGTTTGGATATTACCTGATATGGTAGACAAATTTATCATCTTCACTACTAAATCCAAACTTGAGATTGATGTCGAGAATGTAATGTGAGACATAAGAAAAGTTTATGGAGATTATTATTGAATATTTAAGTTTTAAAATACACCATAATGAATTCAAAACCTAAAATTTATGAGCCATAGGTGATCATAATGACCACTGCACCACATTCTAAGGGATAGAGAGTTCCCAACAATAAGTTAGTACTATAAAAAGTTTGACATAATTTAGATATTGAAGGCCTTGATCAGATGCAATATTATTTTCTATAATAATTTAGACATAGAAATGGAAATATGTGCTACTAATTCTAAATTATTTTAGATCAAATTAATGTGCACTCTACTAAAATATCACTCTATTTATCAAGATGTTGTTTTGTATTTAACTCTATCAATGGGTAAAGAAGTGCCAAAAATAATAGGTGATACACTAGAGTGATAAAAACTATGAATAATAATGATGATGTCTATGTAGATATCATTTTATGAGACATGTTTAGTTTTCATTTGTATTTACCACTAAGAAACACACTAGATTGTATTGGATCCACATCAGAGTGCTATTAACTAACCTATTAAAACTCCAACATTAGATGATATTGCCAACACTAAGCATGAATGCTTGGACTAAGATCAGCGTGAGATAATTTACCTCAAGGATCCACCTCAATATTACTATCATGTACAATTATTTTGATACAAAACATAAAGATTGAATATGAATATTATTTAACTAACTTATTCAATGTTATAATTTTTTATTTATACGAGCTCATATGCTTATAATAGGGTAAAAAATTATTAACAAGAATCCTAGATAGTAAGATCACAACATTAAGAATTATCAGGGTGGTCCACAATCGAGGATTAGATTAGATAGGGTCGAATAAATGAGGTTAAATATATATGAATTATTAAAATATAAACAACAACTCAAAAGAGGAAGAAACTTATTTTCATAATAAAAATTTGCATTAACATTCATTCATTAGTCAAAATGCACATGAAAGTACATTATATAGTAATAAATTAGGTCACCCAAAAAGGAAATTAACCCAACTCACAATTAGAAAATGACTTAAAGTAAATTTCCCCTAATGACCTATGATTATCCTATGCAAGCTAATTAGACTGTGTATGTAAAACCACATAATTGGAAAAATATTACAATAACACCCTCTTAAGCATGTCTTAGATTGGAATAAGAATTAGGTCCTAACATAAAGGCTTGATGAGGTACCCAAGTACATAGAGATGTTCCCCTAGAGGAGGAAGAAGATAAAGCTTCTTGAACACCAAGAAGAGGTTGTAAATGAAGATACTTTCTCCTAGAGAAGGTTTTGGTGAATATATCATTAATTTGTTTCATTGTCTAGATGTAGAGAAGATTAATGACTTGCTCATGAACGACATTATTAATTAAATGTACGTAAATATTGATATGTTTGGTCTATTGATAGAGGAATAGATTATTATAGATCTAGATTTTGCTTTGGTTATTGTGTAAGATGATTGTTGGTCATCAAAAGTAGATGCAAAACTTAGTGAGAATCCCCTAAAGCCAAATAAACTTAACGGTAGAATTAAAAACTCTTCTATATTCTACCTCAATTAAATATAATAAAATAACATTATGATTTTTGTTTGACCAACTAATACGACTTAAATTGAGGGAGAAACTATAGATTGAAGTAGAACTATGATTGTGAATATTGTCAGCCCAATCAAAATCTATATAACCAATCAAGTTTATGTCTATGCTCACTCCATAGTGAATCCTAAAATTATGAGTACCTTGAATGTAATGGAGAATCCACTTAGTTTCTTTATAGTGAAACTCATGTGGTTCCTACATAAATTTAGAGACCATTTCCACTACATATAAAATTTATGGGCTAGTGTGTTTAAGGTATATGAGATTACCAACAAGTTATCCATATGAAGTAGCAACAGCTAAATGAGAGGGACAATCAGCCTAAAGATTCAGACCATATATAAAAAGAGATGAATTTGGATTGTATTCATCCATGTCAAACTATTTAAGTAAATTAATAGCAGACTTGATTTGTGTAATAGTGATCCAAGAGTCAAATTGAGAAATTTCAATCCTAAGGAAGTGATGCAAAAATCCCAAGTCAGTCATTAATAATATGTTAGACAAAGTAGATTTTATTGATGTGATGGTGGATGAAGAACTCATTATGATTTATATGTCATCCATATAGAGAACATAATAAATAGTAAATAATTTACTATAAAATATAGACATTCAAATAATAATGGCATCTAATGAACCCAAATGAAAGAAAAAGGAGTCTATCTTGGCATACCAAGATCAAGGATCTTGTTTTAGGCCATAGATAGATTTACAAAGTTTGCAAACTAATGAGGAATATTCCACAAATCCTTGTTGTTTCTCCATGCATATTTCATCTTTGAGGTGACCATGAATAAAGCCACTATTCAAATTCATATGATGAACATCGCAATGATGTGATACAACAATGACAAGAGTGAGTTGTATTGAGTTTATTTTGGTAACTATGGTCAATCTATCGATATATTCAATGTATGGTACTTGAGAATAACCATTTGATACCAAAAGTTCTTTGAACATGTCTACATACCCATCTACTATAAATTTTTTTTGGTAGATCCACTGATATTGAACAAGTTTTACTGTGCTAGGAAGAGGAACTAAATGCCAAGTGTTTTCCTCAGTAAGGAACCATATTATTCTTCCATATTAGTATCTCACTCAAGAGTGATTGATGATTCATGAAACTACTATGGATCAGAAGTAGATGCAATGAAATCATGTGGGGAATTCTAGAATTGTAAATGGGTTCACCAAGTATTTGATGGATCTCTAACCCATTAGACAATAATTTACAGTGTCTATCTAGGCCAAATAGGACAAGTTCTGATAGATTCAATATTATATTCTCCATCATATATATATATATATATATATATATATTATATGAGAAGGATGAGCAAATTACACATCACTACTCTCATCATCATAACTAGAATAAGAATGTGGATCATTAGGAAGGTGCCCAAGTGGATCTAAATCATCATAACTATCATCAAATAGTAATGTATCCAAGGAAGAGGGAGTGGTATATAGGGTGGAATATGAAGGACTATCTTGAATTCAAACACTTCCCTCAATGAAAAACTCATGAGTGATGGAAAGGAGAAGAATGTATCCCTTAATACCCTTAGGATATCCAATGAAGATACAAGTCTGACTCTGAAGTTACTTTTATTTACATTTCATCTTCAAAATTTAGGCCATAATAGGAGATATAAAAAGTGATTTATAATGGGTTTTCAACTACTCAAATATTTAAAAGGAGTTACTCCATTCAATTCTTTACGAGTAAATCAATTTTGGATACAATAATCATAGTTGATGGCCTCAGATGAATATTGAAGTGTAAGAGACTTGGAGTGTATCATATATTTAGGAATTTCCTTCAAGGGAATATTTTTATACTCTGTAACACCATTTTACTGAGGACAATTTGAAATTTTACATTGTAGTTCAATCCCCTCTAATGTACACCATTTCTCAAAATAGTTACTATTATACTCACCACCATTATTGGTGCATAAAATATTGATGGTTTTACTTGATTGTTTATCTATAAGATTCTTGAAGTCTTGAAAATGATCAAACACCTCTAATTTATGAATAAAAAATACAACCATGTGTGACTCAAAATGTCATCAATGAAATTAAGTATGTATTTAGTCTTGTTGAATGAAGGTTTTGGAAATGGACTAGTAATGTCATTATTGACAACCTCTAATATCTGTTCAACTCTGTGTGATTTCAATTTTTCATAGTTTTATTTAGGATTCTTAACATTTATGAAACCTTGGAAAAATCCATCATAAAATGTGACTTTTATAAACCCTGAAACCATGTCTTGATAAATGAGTTGATCTAGGTAGTGATAGTTGAAATGGTTTAGTTGTTCATGCCATAATTTACTCACCCCATATGAATGAGTGAGAAGAAAAATATAGGGTTGATTAGGATAAAAATGTGAGAAATTATACAATCATGATTGGTGATATACCTTCTCAAATGCAACTATGGAGTCACTATGCACTTCCTTAATAACCAATGAATTGGGTGTGAACTCAAGTTTCTTGCCAGAACTGATTTGAGTCATTTGATAAACAAACATGAGATCGGTGGATAAAGAGGGAACACATACAAAATCATGAAATGTCCCATCATTGACTTCAACATATCCTCTCCATATAACTTATGAGGAAGTATCATCACTCAACAAGATGGAAGGCATAAAAAAATTCTCCATGGATGAGAACATGTCCATTTATGAAACCATGTGGTGTGATGCACCATAATCAATAACCCATGTGGAAGGATGGGACACAACTAAAATAAGTTATTTTATATTATCTTTGACTTTTTATTATCTTTGGTCTTAGAAGGATCCTTTACTAATGAACTTAGATTGGAAGAATCAGGTACATTTATGTTGTGCTTCTCGAGCATCTTAGTTAGTTGGTCAATATGCTTATTCGTGCATTTGGATTCATCATTCCCATATTTATTGTAGTATCCACATGAAAATAATTATCTCTTGGTTTTCCCATTTAAATAGAGGATTATTTTTATGCTTTGGACTAAGCATTAGATTAAAGATATTTTCTTTTCTCTATATCTTTCTTATTTTATTTCTTCTCCTTGATTTTAGAAGCCTTATATTTGTCATAAATCATAATTAAGTCATGAAATTTAGATGAATTTAATTTACACATTTTAATTAGATTATATTACTCCCAAGTCAATCCATTAGAAAATTCATCCAAGAATAACATGGTCTATGTAGCTCCAATGGCACATTTGGTTACGTAGATGGTACAAATTAAGACACAATAGTCAAATACCAAATTGAAAAGGAAGGAAACAATGAATTGATCATACTTTTATAAATGCCTCAAAGTTTTAACTAAAAATTTAGTATGTAGAAACTTTAAAACATCCCCTCAACTAGTTTTCGATATCAAGCTACCTTGGACCTATTCTCAACCCTTAGTTAACTATTCACCTAGTTAATTCACCCTTAAAAAAACCTTTCTATAATTCAAAATACATTAAAACACCTAGGAAATTGTTTTAAACATTTTAAAACATCAACATAGGACCCATTTTAACCCTTTTAATCTTAGGAGTATGAACGTTGACATTCAACCTAATTGTTGATGGTTACCCTGACCATCGATGGTCAGGTCTCCAAAATTACAACATAAGAACTTCCAGCTATAAATGAGATATGATTGGGAAATAATGGACACTTTAACATGCTAATATTGTCTCTTACCATCTCTTTTAGTTGGAATCTTTATCCCAGACCAGCTTAGAAACTTCCTTCCTCCTTAATTAGCAACTTTGTGCTATAAATTGAGGGCTCTTAGAAGAGAAAAAGATCTAACAATTGCATTCAAGATCTCTTGTTTTATTTATGCAGGAATCTAAGATCCTAAAACTATATTTGGATGAATTTTTAATCTTATAATATTGTTATGGTATCCAATTTAATTTAGCTTGTCATTGGATTCCACTTTGCATCATACATGTATTTTTATGTTATTTTTAGCATTTCCTTTCTCCACTAAATATTTATGTCTCAATCAGATCACCTAAACATTATCCCTTACCTAAAAAACCCATACCTAACCTTCTTCCCATTTACCACTCCACCCCCAAATCCATTTCAATTCTCCACAAATTTACATAGTCAACCATCACTAGTTGTTGTAACCATCACCAGTTACATCAACCATCACTGGTTAGGACAACCATCATCAGTGACCCTAACTGTCGATAGACACTATTTAGGAAAATAATAGATTGTTATTTCCTCCCCTTTCATACCCAATTAGACCTAATCTCTATTTATGACCTATTTACAGACCCTGTTCACATACTCTAAACCTGACCTTGAGTCACTTGTGCATGGTATTGACCCACCATGCTATACTTTTTTTGAACAGGTACATTATTTATTTCTTACAGAAACATTTATGTTATTATCAATTTATCATCTTTAATTTGTTTTTAGAACATTTTTATCATTAGGGGATTGGATTGATAACCATCCAAGAGATATTTTGATTCTTGGATCTAGCGTGTTGCTAAGTAGTGCACCCTTCATACGTGTCTAAAAAATAAGTTGGTTTAGTGTGCTCTTATTACAGGTAATTCTTCCTCACAAAAAAGGAGCACCCACTTTTTTTGGTCATAAATGAATACAATTTTTAACTAGGTACAAACCTCTCATCTATTTTTTCTCTCATTCTTTTGTAATTTAAAAATAGACTAAGAAATAGTAGGAAACATTTTGGCACACCTGGTGGGACCCCTTTGGGGTTCGTAGTTATTTTAGGCATATATTTGCATTAGTGAAAATTATTCTTCTTGCATTTTATTTATTTCTAAATTTCAAAATATAGAAAATTCTTTTCTTTTCTAAGAATAAAAAATAAACAAAAAAAGTTTTCAACTTAGGGATATGTTGCATTTTCATCCTGCATTAAGTGCATTATATCTATTCCTTGTTTGCATGCAAAGATATCAAAATTTTTTGGTTAAAATTGAGTTAATTCATTGTTTTTCCTACTTAATTCTTAGCTTACCTAGATTAACTAAAATCATTATGAATTAAGTGCAACACACTTATGTTACACTACCAAACCACTTGCACAAAATAAATATCAAAACTTACTTGAGATAAGGCCCAATTGAGATTTTATCACCCTTTGGATAACTTTACCCTACATATCAATCCAACTTGGATTTCATCACCAAGGGGAAGACCCACTCCATTATATGGTGGAGTATAAACTCTATAAAAATGGTATCTATTGGCTAAGTGACCTAGCTTAGCTACGGGTTTGTGAAGTATGGGAAGCAAGCCCCTAGTACTAGGACACGTACCCAATCTAGTGTAGATTATTTGAGCATCAAAATTTAACTTGAAAAAATCCTTAGATGAATATTCTAGTAGAAAAATTTCAAGACAATTTATCCTTTCATAATATTTATGGTATCAGCCAAAAGTGATTTAAAATGAATCCTAGGATTAATTGTACTTTTAGTGTGTGCTTTGTTTGCTTTGGGTTTTTTTTTTTGTTTACTCATTATTTGAGATGAGAGGTTTCCTTTCCATTTCTAATTTCTCATATGGTCTTAACTACATAGGTTAGAAATTAAAAAAAAACAACCACCATCTTCATCTTCATCTTCATCCATGGATTACACCTCAGATGTTGATAAATTACCCCATGCTTCACCGTACCATTCTCCCCCACCTACCATGCCTCCAATAGTTCTTGAGGGTGATCTATATTTTACCACATTTTTGGAAAATAGTTTTGTGGCTTTGGAACACTATCTTAATACCTTAGCCTACCATACTTACATGGATTCAATTCCTCCTAAGGATCCAACCTATGGTATATCACACCACCTCATGGTTAGTGTTACATTAACCCAACCTTATTTTACCCAAGCTTCTTTCTCTACCATTAGTTCATCTACCACTAGCACCCAAACACCTATTACCCTAACCAATACTTCTAACATTAGCTCAACTTTACCCTTTATTACTTATACCCCTTCTATCGATGTAGTGTCTTCCACACCCATTTCTACCATTCCTTATAGCTTAACTAATATACCAACCTAAACCCCCTTTCAGATATTAGTGCTATCCATACCACAAACACTCACCCCATTAATAGTAGGGTAACTACCCATCAATAACCCTCGAGCACTTTAGCATTACCAACACAAACCTTGGCCCTATCAACCAACCCAAATGTACCCCTAAACCAACTATTATTAGTTCCCCTACAAGTCCGCACATCACCCTATCAATATATTAACAAACCACATGGATATATTCCACCTTTCACTCAACCCTTAATGCCTATCAATATTTTTAGGGCACTATCCCAACCTCAAGTCACCATATACCAATATGTGCCCGCTTCCCTACCTCTTGCCACATACCAATTCATATATGCAACCCAACCTCAAAAGAACTTATAACTAAACTATGAATATACCCAACCCCAACTTGACATGATAAGGATGCTCATGGACAAGATGACCAAAATTGAGTCATCTATCTCTAGTTCCCATAACATTTTATCCTATGATAAAATTTGCAATGAAATTATCAACCCATCTATCCCAATTCATGCTTATCCTCCTCAATGGGAGCTTACCAAATTCTCTAAGTTTTAGGATAAGGAGGATCCTTAACAAAAATTAAGGGAATTTCACCAGTCTTATTACTCGATCACATATGATGATGCCCTTATTCTTTAAACCTTCCCTATGTCTTTATCAAGACCTGCCTTGGATTGGTATAGTGCCCTTCTCATGCAATCTATCTTTTCATTCTCCCAACTCACCCAAATCTTTTTAGAACATATTTTCATGAACATATACAAGAATATCTCTATAAATGACCTCTATTCTATCAGGGAATTTGATGATGAGTTAATCTCTAGCTTTGTCACACGATGGACAAGTCTCATCAATCAACTATCCTTCTCACTACCCCAAGTAGAAGTCATCAAGCTTTTCTATAGGGTATGCACAAAACACATTGATCCCACCCTTTAGGTGTAAACATTTAGAACCTTTTATGAAGCATTGACAATGGCACACAAACTTGAAAATTGAGCCATAGATGAGGGTAAACTAAAATTTTAAAATAAGAATTCCACTTTTAAACCCAATGATCCCTCTGCCACCAAAACATCAAACCCAACCAATACCAAATCCAAAACATCCACAAATTTAGTTGTCTTAAAAACTTTTCCACCATAAACCATTAACCCATTGTGTCAAACCACTCCTTAAAACCCTTATTACCCACCCAAAAAAAATCAAAATTGGGTTCCCCCTAAATAATTTACACTTATAGGAGAGCCCTATGCCTCAGTAATAAACAAACTACTCAAATCTAACCTTATTCAACTTCCACCATTCAAGCCATCTTGACAATTTGACCCCTCTCACCCTATGCCTAGGTGGTATAATACAAATGACCATTGTGATTTTCATTGAGTTATTAGACATGACATAAATTAGTGTAAAATTTTTAAAATCCTTGTCAAAAACTTGATTGAAAATGATGAATTATCATTTGACAACCCTAGTGTACCTCTTAATCATTCCCTAGATATTTTTTGCAAACCTTTTCCTAACCATGTTCCACCTACCTGACCCCATGTCAACCAATTTGAATCATCATCATCCCATGAGGCACACACAATAAACATCATCGTGAATGAACCCATGGTGGATGAGCCCCACATTTCTATTGCTTCTTCACCAACATCACCTATTGAATAAGCAAGTTCACCTCTTATCCCTTCGGAGACCCAAATTAAAGAATCTATAACCCCCATGTCTTCACTTGATCAAACCATACCAATGCCCACTTCTCCTTTCATGGAAGCAGATGCTTATTTAACCACTTGTTCTTCTACCCCACCAAATGGAATGGTAGAACCCTCATCTTTTCCTTTGGATACCCTAGTGAAGGAAGAAACTAGGACCATACCTACACCCCCAACCAAAGAACCATCTATTCCCCTAATCAACCCATAAGAAACCATTACCTCATCTACCCAACTAGGGATTTTTAAACCTTATAGGTCAAGTAAAGATGGAGGAACACTACCTTCATCCTTACCTAAGTGATTAACATTTGAAATGATTGATGAAGGAACCAAACACGTTTACAAGACCTTTTATTGGTTAGTGCAAAGTCTAAAATTTACCTCATAACCTAACCTAAATAGAGCCACCTTTGGGCACCATCTGGGGCTCCCATACAAAAATAGAGATAAACCCTCAACCTCATTAAAATCCACCCTTAAAACTATTATCACCCCCTCATCAAACATTTATTTCTCTCAAGACATGAGAGAATAATATCACCCACCTCCTCCCAGATCATCTCATAATTTTCTCATTAGATCAACCAAGACTCTAGGTATCGTTCCCACACTTAGCATCGCCCATCCACCCATCAAATTAGACCTAACCCCCTCTATTCCACCTAATAAACTACCAACCAAGATGGATCAAAGGGTGCATTTTCCTAAACTTCATCCTTGAGCTTGACCTATGCTACCTCCTTCTCATTTACCATATATTTTAGGACCCCACCCCTCTACCATCCCAGTCACTTATTCATCTTAAATTAAACCAATGCTATTTTTTATGCCTATCCTTTCATCACCCAAGCCATTAAATTTTTCATTATTATTAGATAGTTTATACCATTCCACTTTCCCACCGATTATCAACCCCTCATCCTCTACTTCAAAACCATCCACCGATAACCCAATAATAGCTAAGTTGATCCAACCCAAATTGTATACCAAATTTTATCAACCACCTACACTTTATAAGGTCAATACCATGCCTAAAAAGGTTCCCGTTTACTCAATGAGCATTTCAACATCCCCAACACCTCTAAATGAATCTTACTTGGTTATTTTACAAATTTTGTTGTAAACATCCTCCATTAAACTTACACCTATTAAGTTGTTCACCCCATATAATACCAAACCCTCTTGGTCAGATGATATCAGATCGATTAATACCATATGATGCTAATACATGGCAAAGAGAACTAAAAATATCTTTAAGCTCTTGTTCACTACTTATATGATGATGATGTGTTATTAGATGAACCACTTTCACCTCCCTTACCAACACACCTACCAACCTAATTTATTTGACCACCATATCAACCTACACCTACTTTATCAATTTCACCTAAAATTTGGGGGGAGAAACTAAAGAAATCACATAGTCCAACTGAGCCCATTTCCCATACCATCCACATGATTACCCAATCTCAGGCTCAAAAAAAGGTAAAGGAAGAGTGATTGTGTCTATCCCATGGACGTATCCTTTAGAATCCCAACCTTCCAACAAATCCCCAACACTAATGCCTTCACCTATACCATCACTAAGGCCCAAGGTGTCCATCCTTAGTGACCCGCCATCTAACCTTTCTGAATCCTTTCAATGAACTATGTTGAAGTAACTCCACTAGATGTCGATCAATATGAGTCTTTATGAGTTAATCAACACATCACCTCATCACTGTTAGGCACTGATAAAGAATCTAAAATCCCTAAAGGTTCAACTAGATGACCCTCAACCTCTTGTATCCTTTATTGGATCCCTCTAACATTCCACTATCATCACCTTCCAAGATTATGAGATACCTTTAGCCCATTCTAAGGAATCTGACCCCATCTCTTTGTCATCACATACATTAATAACACCCACATCAAAAGGGTAATGATCTATGGTGGTATTAGTGTCAAAATAATATCCTCCCATGATTTTGATTAGCTGTATTTACCAAAAAAGATCATGGTAAAAAACACAACAATTCTTTAATCCTTTAATGACACAATGGTTACTACCTTAGGTACCATTGTCATTTAAATACACTTGGGTACTCTCACTATTATTGAGATATTTTATGTTGTAGAGGGTGCATTTCAATATAGCATTCTACTTGGATGCCCTTGGATCTGAGATATGAGTTGTATCCCCTCTACTTTACATTATTGTGTCAAATTAAAACATAAAAGATAGGTTAGAATCATCAATGTCGATCCTAGTCCTTTTACATATTACAACATGACCTATAGGTGTAATGATGTCCTTCTTACACATTCATCACCCATGTAATCAACCAAACCCATTAACACAACTGCACCACCAACCATAACCCATAGTGCTTCTACCATCAATAATGATGAAGCCTCAAATTGTGCATCCATCTCTTCTTCCTAGATTCCCATTGAGGATTCCTTGGCACAAACTTTCTAACATCTCTCCCTTGGGTAATATTGAATTTTAACTTTAGATGTTTTTCCAACTTTTCATGAATATGGGAGCCTTTAAAATGACCCTTGTTATGACCCCAACATAGGAACCATCATCCGCTTTAGAATTCCCAACAATTTAAAAAAAAATTCTATGAGGGGCTTGATCGACCACTCCTGAATCCTATCACCACTACATATATTCATCCTTTCACTTCCAATTTCTTGTATCTAATCAATACAAATTTTTCCAAAACCTATCTTCATCATTGTTCTTGGAAAGGATTTGGTATTGGCCTTTATGAACAAGGACCTCATGAATTATCCATTATCAAAACTCAAAAACATCATGAGTTATTTGGATTTGGGTTTGAGCCACAAGAAGATCCCACCTCACCAAAAAATATTTATACCCCCACATAAGATATTGCATCCTCACCAAGTTAATCTTCCTAATCCAAAGACTTTGACATCATCCCATCTAAATTTTTTTGATCAATATTATTATTTTAGGCCCATTGACCTATCAACAAGGTGGCCAAACTGAAACCTTTCCTCTCATCCATCCCAAGATGATCAAACATGATTCACCCACCATTAATACCATTCAACACATAGACAATGATTCCATCCTCACCTATCTTGGTGTAGGAGATTATTTTATCCATAAATATCTCCCTCTTGAAAACCAAATCATGCTCAATGAATTAACTATCAACATTAACTTGGGGACCTAGAAGGATCCCATATCATTAAACTTGGACAATCCTTAAGCTTAGATGATCAATGGGATTATCCCACCTTTATTCAATACCATAGCATCCTATTCATGTGGTCTTATCAAAATATGCCTAGGATTGACCCCTCCATTGATCTCCGTAACATCATTACCCATATCAAGGCTAAGGTGGTATGATAAAAGATTCAAAAAATAACCCCTCACATAGATATTCTCATCAAATAAGAACTTTAACATATTTTATCCATCAACTTCATTCAACCCATTAACTATCCACAATGGATCTCTAATATTGTTCCCATTACCAAACCCACTAGGGGACTCCACCTTTGTGTGGATTTTTGTGACCTTAACCTTGCATCCCCCAAAGATGATTTTCCTTTACACAAAATTTACCAACTATTTGATATTACCATGGGCCATGAGATGTTATATCTCATGGATGGATTCTTAGGATATAATTAGATCCTGATTACCCCCTCAGATCAACATAAAACTACCTTCATTAATCCTTGGGGAACCTTCTTCTATTGAGTCATGCCTTTCAATTTAAAAAAATTCAAGAGTGACTTATCAATGAGTCATGACCTATATCTTCCATGATATTATCCATAAGATTGTAGAAGATTATGGGGAAAATCTCCTTGGGAAATCCAAACACCGCAAGGATCATCTAGTTGTTCTTGCTACCATCTTCAATCGACTTATCCAATTCCATGTCTGACTCAATCTTAAGAAATGAGTTTTTGGGGTTCTCTTTGGGAAGCTCCTTGGATTTATCATTTCCCTCCTTGGAATTGAAATTGATCTTGCTAAGGTCAAGGCCATCTTGGAAATGTCTCCTCCAATAAAACTTAAGCAACTTCATAGTTTATAGGGAAAACTCTAATCTATCCATCATTTCATCTCCTAGCTATCAGATAAATGTAAACCCTTTCACCATCTCCTAAATAAATACAACTCCTTTAGATGGACCAAATATTGTCAACAAGTCATTGATTCATTCAAGGATTACCTACTTTCTCTGCCAGTTCTTATCCCACCTAAGGATGACCAAATTTTCTACCTTTACATATCCACCACTGATCACTCTTTAGGTTCAATGTTAGCTCATCGAGATGAACAAAATAAAGAGTAATCCATTTAATATATTAGATGCATGCTTATAGAGTATGAAACATGATATATCCATCTTGAAAAACTTTGTCCCACTCTCATTTTTGTCATGTTTAAGCTCTATCATTACCTTCTCAATCATAAAACATACATTATTACCAACACCGACCCACTCAAGTATATGTACTCCAAGCCATAACAAAATTAGCATATGGCTAAGTGGTTCATGTTTCCATTTGAGTTTGATCTTGAGTTTCTTCAACAAAATTCCATTAAAGGGTATGTCATCATTGACCAATTGACTAAAACTCCCCTCCTAGATAACCAACCCATTCCATTGACCTTTTTAGATGAGTCTATTATGACTCTTTCTCAAGAAGAACCCCCTTACCAAATTACCATGTTTTTTGATGGATATAAATGCCAACATGGTGGGGATGTATGCATAATTCTCATTCCCCTTCATATAGAACCTCTTTCACTTTCCTTTAAACTCGACATTGAATGTACTAAGAGCATGGTAGAATATGAAGCTTTGGTCATTGGTCTCCAAACCTCCCTTGCCTTGGGAATCAAAACCATTTCTATCTTTGGTGATTCCCAACTCATGATCAACCAAGTGAATGGGTCCTATCAATGTAAAAATGATATTTTTCAAAAGTATAAGCTTCTAGTTGACAAAATCCTATCATCTTTTAAAGGCTACCATATCTAGTTAATACCCCAATCTACTAATAGATTCATAGATACAATGACCTCCCTTACATTTCAAGTTACCTCTCAACCTATTGAATATAAACTATTTATCACCATCCATCACTTCATCATGCCTTCATATATTAGTTCAAACCTTCCTACCATTTGTAGTGTGGAGGTGTCTCCTTCAAACATTTGGTATGACCAAAATTTTAACTACCTTAACCTTGTCAATATTCCACCCAACCTCTCAAATAATGCCCAAAAGGTCTTCATTTAGGGTACCTCTAATTATACTATACTAGGAGGAATCCTTTATAAATGTGGATTATTGACTCTAGAGTCATGATATTTAACTCACTATCAAAGAAACTTATGATAGAGTCTATGGGGGACACTTTAGTGGCCTTAATGTTGTTATAAGAATCTTACATCTTGGCTACTATTGGCCTACCCTCAATCAACACTGCTATGACTATGTAAAGAAGTGTCACAAATGCCAACAACATGAAAACTTACATTACATGCCTACTCATAGACTTCAAGTATCCAAAGATTATTGGCCCTTATCGAAGTGGGGGCTTGATCTCATTAGAGAAATCAATCCTCACTCACCTAAATGACACCAATTTATCATCACCACTACCAAATATTTCACTAAATGGGTGGAATCCAATCCCCTTATCTTGATCAAAGCCAAAAAAATTATCGATTCCATCAATTACCACATCATCTATCATTTTGGTGTCCCTCACAAAATCATAACTGATAATGGAATATACTTTAAAAAATAAGAAATTTCAAGCCCTCTGTGATGATTTTGGCTTCAATCTCAGCCATTCCTTGCCTTATCATCTACAGGCAAATAGACAAGTAGAATACTCTAACAAAACCCTCATCAAGATGTTAACCAAAGTTATAAGTGCTTCAGGTCATGATAGGAACTTGTACATCCCATTCACTTTGTGGGCCTATCGCACTAGCGATCAAACCTACACAAGTGCTACACCTTTTCCCTAGTCTTTGGCATAGAAGTTGTCTTATCTCTCAAAGTTTAGATTCCATCTCTTTGTATATCCTTACAAAAAATCATTTTAAATGATGATTATCATCAAGAACACCTCACACACCTTGAGTTGCTCAATGAGCATCACCTAACTACCCTTAACCATATTTGCATCTACCAAGAGCATATCACTTGTGTTTATAAAAAACATCTGAAAGACTAGGAGTTCAATATTGGAGACCTCATCCTTAAAGAAAACCAACATCTAAAAAATATGGAGAAAAGCAAAAAAGGAAAATTTTATTTCAATTGGCTTAGACCCTATATCATCACCCATAAGTATGGATTAGGATCTTATCATTTATCATCTCTTGAAGGTAAATTAGAACCTGAGCTTCTCAATGCTTCACATATGCATCCTTTCTACTATTAAGGAAAATCTTATAAACCTTGTTGTCTATCTTGTCCTCTATTTTATAATATTCTCACCTCCCTTACCCTATTACCCTATTCCTCTTGGGGACATTTGATTTCAACAGATCCATGTGATTATCTATCATAAATTTTATCTCAATATTAAACTTGGGTACCATGGCTCTACCCATGGCATGGTTGTCATGGATAATTTTCATCTCTAAACTAGATGAAATCCCATGATCACTTGTTTCTCAAAACCACTTTCCATTACCTCACAACCACCTTTTGTGGTAAAAATCTTACCCCTATAAATGTCAACCTCTAATCTTGGATAGATAGGTTCATGTATAAAATATAATTCAAATATTCTACATGGGATATAAAATATTATTTGGGTCCATTTTCTTAATTAGAGACCATTCCCTCAAAGGAAAACTACGAAATAAAGTAAAAAATAGATAGACTGATCCCTCGAAGGACAACTATCAAACACTTATTTGTGTTTATACTTAGACCACTCCCTTGAAGGATGGCTAAGACAAAATTTCAAAAATAATTTATTCATACAAGCTGCAATCAGCTCAATCAAAGCATTTGAATATTCCCACATTGATAAAATTCACCCTTTTCATAATAAAAAGCAATAAAATGACCCCCATTGAAATAAATTTATCCCACAAAAGGGCCACAATCGACTCTCTCATAAAAAATATATTTGTAGACTTCCTACATTGATCAATATACACCTTGTAAAGACACAGACTTATTTGTTATGGTTCTCAGGTTACCTATCAAAAGGGTCAATAAATACACATTAGGTTCCTACATCATCCCTTTTCCCTTCGTTTACCTATCATCCCCTTTTTCCTGTATACCATCTATAAATCAAAAGACTATGAGCTCACTTTCCATCCTACATTTATGATGACACCTTTTCATTAAAAGTGTGCTAATGAGAAGCATATGAAAAGTTTATTTTCAATAAGATAAATCCACCCTAGGTTTAATAGGGTGCAATCTAATGAACCCAACATGCCTTTTTCTTACTCTCTCTTATACTAGTTCATGAGGATGTTGTCTCTCATCATTATTTCTCTCACATTTAATTTTTTACCTACACTTACTTTAGGTGTTTTCATTAAAATTTCAAATTTTATCTATAGTCACCACAAAATTATTAAATTAGAACATAATCCATAATGCACAATATCTCATGAACCATGGAATCAAAATAAACACATTATACCAATCATTTTCTTTCACAAGTTACATCACATTTGAAAATTATTTAAATAATCAAAGCATGTACATCATAAGCATTAACTACACATTAGAATCTATCCATATAATCCAAATTGCCTCATCATCAAATCATATATCATCACATGCTATACTAATAACAAAAATTTAAATAATCATCATAATCATAAGTCCATAAATAATCATCCTCTATAACATCAAAACGTCTAAGACACTCATTAAAATCAATCCTAATAATCACATCATAAACATACTAAAATCCATCTCATAAAACATAAAAGCATAATCACCATAAGACATCTAAATCATCTCACATAAATCATCTGAATCATATACATCAATACGTGTCAATACATTTATATATCTCTCACTCATATACATCTCACATCGATGACACATATGATGGTATCAAAATACATATATACATATCCAAAAATATACAATATCATCATGGGCTTGTACTTGGAGTACCATTACCACTGGCCCCATCTATACTTGTACTTGGTGGTGGTCACCATGGGACCCCTATCTGACCCACTATTGTAGGCCACTAACCTAGGGTACCAAGCACGATTCCACCACCCATTCTAGCTCTATACTTAGTAAATATCATGGCATGGGGAAACTGATCGAATACCATCACCTTATAATAATAAAGCTTATGTATAGTGGTTAAATAACATGCTTGTGGCACTAAATATATGGGCCCTTCTATTGCTATTACTACCACACCCACACCAATCTACCCCTATAATGTGCCTATCTAGCCTTACAGACTAGCTACCTATCCCTATAAGGTAATGACCAATGCCCATTCATGATCCTTCTCCATTGCCAAAACCCTCACCTATACATGTAATGCTATGATATATCCCTATAGCATGGCCACCTACCTATGTAATGCTATAATTTTGGCCTGGGCAATAGCTAGTGCCACTATTACCTAAAGATCACCATGTGCTGGTCCCTAAGCTGGATCAATGTCCATGGGTCTTTGACCCCCATCACCCCAGCTAAACTTGACTACTACATATATACCCTACAACCATGAAGGATAATTAGCTATAATACCCATGTTATTTCTCACTTTGTTGGGTATCTCCTCATGATCTAATTCCTCCTCTTATGGATATGACTCTGATAATAAAAACTCTGCATCCTCCCTCCTGTACTATGCAAAATCAAGTAGAATACTCTACATGAGTCTAAACCATCTCCACACTCTCTCAAATAGGATGCACTCTATCTTGCCATTCCATCTACCATATACCCATGTCTATCTCTATAGTGAATATGTATGGTACTGATACCTAACCCACATAGGCCAAGTCATGTATGGCCTCCAAACTATATCTCTTGGTGCCAAGCCCTCTAAGGCATCTTGAAACCAATAAATATCCATCACACCACCACCATCCCCTATCATCTCCCCATCCCTCTACTAATAAAATTTGACTCTATAGTCTATCGATAACCCTCTATAGGCAAGCCTAATGGTCTCAACACTTGTATGTGCTCATATACCAAATAATGGAGTAAAAACCCCATATTGATACTATAATGACTGTGTAATCTGAAGCCTCATAGATATCTATAAATCTGCACTAATATAACCTAGGCCCATCCAAAGATCATTCTCCCATGTTCTAGCTCCACAAGTATCCCCAAAAAAAATAAGGGAACCTCCCTCTAATTGATTCCAATAAATCATAACAAGTCACCACCAGTTGCATCATCATAAATAGGTGTCTCTCTCCTTGGGCCTACTAATATAACAACCTAATATTGAATCCACCTACATGAAACTATGCATACACTCTATCTACCCCAAATAATAGATTCATACAATTTTCAATATCCTCAATCTCTATATGATATATCACATCCCCTTGGATGGGTAATTGGGTGATCTTGTGCACATCCTCCAAAAGGATGCTCATATCTCTAGTTGGTAACAAAAATGTGTTAGTCCCTAGGTCGCATCTCTTGATGAGGGAAGCTATCATCACAACATCTCTTGGAAGGTACTAGTAATGGTGCATCACTACAAAACCAATTGCCTCCATATGTCAGCAATCCTTTATAGACATAGCATCTTGTACCTCTGCAAAAATATTAAGCACATGATCTCACAGCTAGATCTACTCTTGAGCTTGTAATAGAATCATATCTAGAATAAGGTGATAAATTATCCCTATTTACATTTTCAAAAGATATGATGACTATCAATCACTAGTGCACACCCTACCAATATTTCATCTATCCATTTTCTACTCCTATCTCTCATTAGTACAAAAAAACAATTTAACCCTTCATGAATTTCATGCACCTCTCACCTACTAGGTACTATTTACTCTTCTCCTCCCAATCCTACCCTTCATCTCTTTTGAAATAGTTATTTTATACACCTACCTACCTTTCAACTCTAGTTGAGTGCTGACTATCTATACAAAACTTCCTACATACCCTTAACACATTCTTATTCTCTCTCATCTATACCAATCTACACCCTAACAACATTTTATCCCTGAAAACCATTGATCATCCTATTCTACCCTGCATCCTTTCCTAAATGGCTATTTCATTGAACAAATTACCTACATCACTAAATAAATACCTACTCTCTACATCTTATTGACCTATAGAGCCTAAGAACATTAAAAACATTCAAACCATTTTTCTATCCTAATCATCAACACATTATCTACATTTTTGACAAAGTGAGCTATCTCCAACAATAACTATTGTTAACAATCTATCATCTATCCAATTTAAAAACATGCCCTACCATTATTTAAAATCACACAATATTAACTTATATAAAACCAACATTTAAAACCATAACCTGATAATATCAATCCCTCCATCACACCCAAACCACCACTCTCCACCTTCTCATTCCTTTTCTAACAAAGTCACCTAATTTTAATACAATGATATAAAAAATCCATGCACTCTACCTTCCTTACCCCTCTCTATTTTTTTCCACCTAAAATCCCTACTTCATTGATCATCGATGGATCCTTCAATCATCAACGATCTCCTTGGGGCATTTTTACCCATCACATCGATAATTTTTGGTTAGGTCAACCACCAATGATCACTAATAGTGACTAGAATTAGTGAGCCTTGACCACCAAACCTCATCTACAAAACCCTAATATAACCTATAACACCCTTCCCATAATTCCTAAATTACCTATACATACCTACATGCATCTTACCACTCTCATCTTATCCCCAAATTCCCATACACTATCACAAAACCTCAAACCATAACAAAACCA
Organism: Torreya grandis; assembly: GCA_037957365.1. Taxonomy (NCBI): domain Eukaryota; kingdom Viridiplantae; phylum Streptophyta; class Pinopsida; order Cupressales; family Taxaceae; genus Torreya; species Torreya grandis. Next base: position 374,352 of record JARHVA010006381.1, on the reverse strand, counting down.
AACCATAGGGCATATCCTACTAGAATACTCTACCACTCACATGAATTAATATAAATTTTATATATCCTATTTTAAAAATTACAATCCATATCAACTAAAGATATAGACCCTACCTCATTTCATGAATGATGATGATGTCTTAGTCCATGTCTAACAACCTAGTTGTGTGCATCTATAACATCCATCTTAGCTTCACTAGATCAATCTCTCAATCACAATCACCAATACCCTCTTGAAACCTAATAATACTTATGGTGTTCATGGGAAAGTCTCATCCAAAATGATTAGGTAGCACAAAATGCCAAAATCTCAACTTGTAAATGAAGATAAAACTTTACCTATTTGAATTTTTACCATGGTTTTAGGGTTTTTACCAAACCATCAATGGTTTCCTAACCATCAATAGTTGACCCTAACCATCAATGGTTGCCTAAACATCAATGGTTGACCCTAACCATTGATTTTTACCAAACTATCATCGATTAACCCTAACCATTGATAGTTAGTGTTATGCTTCATATTCCCCACCTTTCTCACCCTTTTCTACCTAAATAGGACCTTTTCATAAACCAAAGTAGGGTAACCCTTTTCTTGTCACACCTTGACCCATTTAAGTGTAACCCTCTTCCACCCAACTAATCAAGAACTACATTACACTTGAAGTCCATGTTGGATCCATTATCTATGGGACTATGTAGGAAATGTCCTCTTGCCTAACACGTCAGTAGCTATCTTAGCCACTCCATACCCAACCAACCACCTAACCCATTTAATCATGTCCACATCGATGTTGGAACATTTTTGTAACTAACCAATTTTCATGATTTGTGATGACTTTGCTTCGGTCATGATGACCACCTTGACCAATTTTTCCATGTTAAACTTTTATATTATGCACCAATTTGTGTGCAACCCAACCATTTATGTTTTTCTCAGGAGCACCTCCTACCCTAGATACCTGATCCAACACTAAGCTTATCTAGGAAACTTGATATGTGTAACCTAATTAGCTATGACGAATGATTGGGAGTAGTTACCTTATCATTTATCCTTGAACTCAAACTTATTATTATCAATATTGGCAACTTTAGTCTTTATATGATTTTAAGTATTGCACTCAATTGTATTTTGTGCATGTATTTGCATTTTAAATACCCATACCTTTTCCTTACCACCCTTGTGACCTCCATTTTAACTTCTATCAAACCATGACCCAATTTTAGTTTCACCTCATCGCCTCTTGGTTTGATGGGGACTACCCTCCTCCCATACTCAGGGCAATCAGACCTTGACCAATCAGTAATTTGTTTTCATTTTATAGATTATTGACCTAAAGATACATAAAAAAATGGGAAACATGTATAAACTCAAAAATTTACCCTCAACTAGTTTTTGATATCAAACTACCTCAGACATATTCTCAACCATTAGTTAATTATTCACCTAGTTAACTCACCCTTAAAAACACCTTTCTATACTTTGACTTACATTAACAAACCCAAGAAATTTTTTAAAACATTTTAAAACATAAAAGTATGACCCATTTTAATCCTTTTAAACTTAGAAGTATGATCATCGATGGTTAGCCTAACCATCGATAATTAGCTTGACCATTGATGGTCAAGTCTCCAGACTTGTCACACAAGAACTTCTAGCTATAAATGAGCAATACATAGGAAAAAAATTGAATCTTTCCCATGATAACCTTAAATCCTACCATATCTTCAATTGACATCTTTATCTAAGAGTAATATAACAACATCCTTCTTCCTCTCTTAACAACTTTGTGTTATAAACTGAGGGCTCTTGGAAGAGAAAAGGATCCATAAATTACATCTAGGCTCTCTTGTTTTCTTTGTGTAGGCATCCAAGATATTCAAGCTCTATCCACATGAATTTATAATATTGGAGTACTATTATGCTGTCCAATTTCATTCACCTTTTCATTGACTTCTACTTTTTATCATAAAGGGATTTTTCTCTTATTTTTAGAATTTATTTTCTCTATTAAATATTTATATCTTGATTAGATCACCTGCACATTATACCTTAATTATAGAACCCATATATAACCTTTTCCCCTCTTTTTACTCCATTCCTAACTCTATTTCAATTCTCCACAACTTTCTATAGTCAATTGTCATTGGTTACATCAATCATCGCTGGTTACCTAATCGTCACCGATTAGGACAACCATCACTGATCAACATGACCATCGATGGTCACTGTCAAGGAAAAAAATAGATTTTTATTTCCTCCACTTTCACACCCAATCAAACCCTATCTCTATGTTTAGCCTATCTATAGACCCTGCTCACATACGCTAGAACTAACCTTGATTCACTTTTACATGGTGTTGACCCATTGTGTTATACTTTTTTTGAATAGGTATGCTATTTATTTCTTGCCTAAGCATTTATATTCTTATAAATTTATCATCTTTTATTTCTATATTTATAAAAATTTTATCATTATGGAAGTGGATTGACAACCATCTAAGGGAGATTATGCTTCTTAGATCTACCATGTTGCCAAGTAGTCCACCTTTCATACTCATCTAACAAACAAGTTGGTTTAGTGCCATCTTATTACAAGTATTCCTTCCTCACCAAAAAGGAGATCCCACTTTGTCTGGTCATCAACAAGCACACCATTTAACTAGGTACACACCAGTCATCTGTTATTTCTCTCATTTTTTTGAAAGTTAGAAATAGTAATAAATAGTAGGAAAAAGAGTGTTTTGAAATTTGTGAATAAGTATTGTATAGAATCAAAATCACTTGGGATAAAATAGATTATCTCATTCTCCAAGTCATGACCTCTCATTATGTCATAATTTATAATGTTATTTTCTAATATGTTTCAAACTTCATTAGGAGTAGTGGAATATTCAATATGAAAGAGTATGTTAGGAGACATATAAAAACATATAATACCATAGTTTTTATCACTTATGTTAAACCACTTCAACTTATCTACCTCAAGTGACAATTATTTTCCTATACCCACTAGGACTTAGTGTAAAATGTTTCTCTTTAAGAGGATTTGCACTTTGACTTTCCACTCATGATAGTTGAATAGTGTAAGAATCAAAACTAAAATTTGATCCGTGGTTCTAAAAAAAGTATGTGTTGAACTATGTGTGATGAAATATTATGAATATAAAAACCCTGTGAATCTTCAAATTTTCAAATTTAAAAGTGACAAGAATATTATCAATGCCTAGATCTTGGAAAAACTTGCACTTTGAAAAAATAACACCTCAAAAGGAGTACCAAGCTAAAATTTATGTTTGTATTAGGTGTTAAGGCTAAATACCAATTGGTATTAATTAAAATTTAATCCCACATCATGTGAATGTACCATATTACCAAGGGATTTAGACATTTTATGAGTGTTCCCCCTTCCCCATTTTGATAGATGTGATTGATGTGGGAGTGACTTCACCTAGGAAATGCCTCCATTTTTCAAATGAATGGTGCTAGTTTTAACTATCCTAAATTTGAAATCCTTATGGACATCATATACTAAAGTAAAAGGGGGGTATAACTATAGGTATAATTAGGCAAGTGGTGTAATCCATGGGGTGTTTAAGTAGTCACCAAAACTCATGTATGTCTGGGCAAATGAAAAAACCCATTGGTAACTTGTACAAGGGTTAGAAACCATAGGATGTTAATGTAGGTTGATAAACCTAAAGGCTATTTAGGGTATGGGATAAAATTGGAAAATTTTTCATGTAGGAGCCGAAGCACAATAGGGGCTCACGTATGGACTAGAACCTAAAATGTGGTCATATAGGGGTAAATGTTTTTTGACCTCAAAATTTTTATTGAGAGGTCAAATTCCATTTAAGGATACTGGAAGTGATGAAAAAGGTGTTGGAGTTCACCAAGTTTTCACAAAATCACTCAAATGGCTACACATACTTGTTTTTTCATTGAGAAAAGTCCACTAACTATCAAACCTGCTTGTAAGGGTTAAAAATTCTATCAAGTTAGAAAAAAACCTCCAAAAATGTGGATTATGTATAGCTTCTCTAAAATATGGAAAATTAACACATGGTTTATTGACAAACTCATAAAAAAAATGGTTTCTCCTCAAAGTCACTGAAAAGTATATTTTTTATGAAATTCAAAAAAAGACCTTAAAACCCTCCAAAAGTGGCAAAAAATGAATTGTCACGAAACTAGGTCATGGATATAGCCATTTCTAGGGTTTTTTCCATATTTGAAATATGAAAACACTATATTTTTTCACATCAAGACTTTAGGTATTCATATTTTCATGAATATATAAGAAACCTCACCAAACCTTATAAAACTAAAATCAATGAAAATCTCAAACAAACTAGAATGCAAGAACTCATAATAGAATCAATGGAATTAGTCCACCAACATAGCTCTAATACCATGTCAGAGTGGGACATAATCAAGGATAATACTATACAGGTTAAAATACACAAGGATGAATTTGTATGGAGTAGTGAAATTTGAAGAACATCTCAAAAGAGGAAGAAGCTTGTCTTCACAATAAAAGTTGCATTAGCAGTCATTCATTAGCCAAAAAGTCCATAGGAATGTACATTATATATTAATGAAGTAGGTCAACAAATAGGTAATTAACTAAACTAAAAATTATAAAATGACTTAAATTACATTTCCCTTAGTGACATATTATTAACCTAAGCAAGCTAATTAGGCTATGTAGATAAAACCACATAGTGGTAAAATGCCTACACTAACAAGAGTGTCATAAATAACATATATGATAAGCCAAGTAACAAACTATATAAAAAATTTACAAATTATTTTATAGCACAAAAAAATCATGGATACACTTTATTTATATTATGGTGAATTAACCACCATATTTATTCTATTATAACTTGTCCATTATTTGGCATGACAACTCTCTTCTCTAGCTAACACAAACTTGTCTTGAAATATCTTGATCAAGAGATAGTTTGATGGTGATATTAAGTAGTTTGAGAATTTGAATATGAAATTTTTTTATAGTAATGATAATAAACAAAGGATGGACACTATATATAGGCAAATGACATAGATGAATGGTGGATAAGATTCATGAATTTGGATGCAAGACATGTGGTTTGAGATATGTCTGGAATTAACAGTTTCAAATACTTGTGACCATATTTATGTGTCTATACGTAGACTAAAATTAATTACATTACCCTTTATATCCATACTTAGTGATATTACTATATTTTTAGTTACCAACTTATTTATTTAATAATATAGGTTTGTGATTTAGATAACTCTTAATTATTTTGATATAATAATTTTGTTACATAATTTACGGTCATAGAATGTAATAATATCATGTATTTAAAACACATGTTATACTAATATAGATTATTCAATAAAAAAAATTATTTCTAAGATTTCATATATTAAAAATTGGATTGACATGGATTGTGTAGATTCCTAAATTTGGTATAAAACCATTTTCCTTAGTGTCTTTCCTACAATTTATTATACCTAACTTAAAATTTCCCAATTATTTAGTTTTATAACTTATTTTCACCCATATTAATCATATTTTTATCCCCTTAGTAATAAAATAATGTGTAACTCTTATCAAAACATTTAGTTATACCTTATAAGTTAATGTCATACACTTCAATGTTGTGCATTAGTACTATCACCCTATTTCATCCCTATTCAAAATCATAGGTTGTATAATTATGTCTTTGTAATTTTGTTTTATCTAATATTAGATTAAAGAAACAAAAATCATTTTATTAATGACAAAATAGTAGAAAATAATCTAATTAAATATGGGTAGAAAATGCACAAAATATAGTTTGACAACTAGGATTCAACATGCTAGTTTGACCAATCAAAATAAAAATATCAAGAGGATAGAGAAAGACATAGATTGTTTGTCATTATTTCCTAGTATGTAAAGGATTGTTTTATGATATGATTCTATGTGAAATGGTTTTATCTAACTCACTTTTTAAATTATCACTTATATATGTTCAAGGAGAAAACTAACTGGAAGAAGATAATATCAACTTCCTATCTTTACCTTTGTGATTCAGTATTAATATTGTGGCTATAGGTTCTTTGAAACTAATTGTTATATCTAGTCTAGGTCTGAAATCACTATAAATATACAGTATGAACTATTGATCATGATCACTATGGATCTATCTTGAACTTGTAGCACTAATATTATGATTCTAATCATGACTCTTTTCTTACATAAGTAATGTATTTTTATATTTTTCAACATGCACACACATACCTTAAATATCAAACCCTAGATTATAACCCAAAAAAGTTGAGACATCAAATTGAGGGGAAGGATGTTGGGGGGGGGGGGGTGTGAGTCGGAAAAGGTGGGGTGGGGTGGGGTGAGAGGGGTGGAATTAGGTGAAATATATTGAGTTGGAGTAACCTTGGTCAATCCCCTTTGAAATACCAAACACTACACTACATTTATAATGTTGAGAAGAGGGTTGAAATTTATATGTAGTTCTACCACTTATACACACATGCGCACGTGCACGCGCGTCCGTCTGTGTGTTTATGTGTGTTTGTGTGTGTGTGTGTGTGTGTGTGTGTGTGTGTGTGTGTGTGTGTGTGTGTGTGTGTGTGTGTGTGTGTGTGTGTGTGTGTGTGTGTGTGTGTGTGTGTGTGTGAGTGTGAGTGTGAGTGAGTGAGTGAGTGAGTGAGTGAGTGAGTGTGTGAAATGATGGATGCAAAGATAGATGCTCCTTACCCTAGTTTACTCTTATCATAAAAAATTATAATGTAAGAACAATTTAGGTGTATCACTAGTGTTTTAGTGTAATCAATTTGTATCTTTTTTATAGCTCTTCTAATATATGAATGCTTATCACAAATGTCTCACAACAACTTTTTTTTATATAAGATCCTTTTATAACTTGAATTAAAAACGTAGTGGCATAAAAAATAGACCTAAAAATCATCTAAGGGATTAAAAAATGGATTAAAATGTAAATGTATCAAAAATGGACTCAAGAGATCAATCGTCAAGATCAACTAGATGGGGTCAATATTAACAATTGATCCTGACCATTTTGACCAATATTATCCTAGAATAAGGACAATCTCAAAATAATAAAATAGGTTAAGAATATTTGTTTTAAACATGATTAAAGTAACATGGGAATGAAAAGGGGATGAAAAATTCCTATAAAATCATAAATTAAGAGTGCAAATATAAAAATGAATGTGCCACTAAGAACTTAATTTCTAGTTAAGACCCATATAAAAAGTGGACAAAATACATTGTGAAAGAAGGATTGTGCCAAATTTGGGTCTTTAAACTTGTCTTATAATAAATAAGAGGTAACAATATAAGAAATAGTTTGTAAAATAATGTATGGTGCTCTTTTTATTCATCATAGTGATCTAAAGTGTTGCTAAAAAGAGAGGATGCATATATTAGATATATTGTTGTCCAAGTGAAAGAAGACATATAATAAGAACTGAAATATTTAAAATATTTTTCAAATAATATATACACATATATTCATTCCATGTGAAACTATTCATGGAGTATGTTCTTTACATGATTAAATAAAGAATGCTAAGGATCAAATATTGAAGCAATCAATGTGGATATATAGAGGTAATTTGTGGCATACATTTATTTCCTAGATAGGGAAATAAATAAGATTTAAAGTAGTCAATGTGATGATTATAAACATTGAGTGATTAAAAAAACTTAATTTTATGACTAAAGTAACCATGTTGTTGGAGAAATTTGTTATTTTTTTAAAACACTAGAGAGTTAATGATGATCAAGCCCCAATTTTAATTCTACATGTATAGAAAATAAAACCCATTGAGGAACACATAAACCTCAATTTTCACTATTTGTATTTGAAACCCAAATATGTAAATGGGATGGAATATATAATTAATTAATAGGATTTAGTGTTATATGGAATTTAATCTCCAAGTTAAGAACTATGCACATGAATCAACTACTGTTGATGGATTTATAGATTTAATTATCACTATTTTTCTTGGTTCCTATATGCATGATCATAATAGAATGGATAAAATTCATTCCCCTACCACAACTATGGATATAAAATAGTATTAAAAATATGGAAATCATATATATCATACACATTATATTTTAAAAATATTATAATGTACACGAATCCATATCACGCACCCATTGTGATAAATATAAAATTTGTACATGCATGTAAATGCAAATTTTTTGTTTTATATTTGAGTATTATGCATGAATCTATATCATGAACCAAAAATTGTATTAATATATAATTTTTTCCTATAAGTGTGAGTGAATGTGTATTAAATATGACCCCATAATATTTACTAATAACTAAAGTTTGAACCATTGTGAATTTATGAAACTATCATATGTATCATCTATAATATTTAAGGCATGTATGTATTTATATAATATGCCATTATAATTTATTTGTTTCATTTATAATTCCTAAAATTATCTAATACTAAACTCTAGAAGAAAATAAGAATTGAATATCTGAGTTATGTCAATTTCATATAAGAATATATTTCATGATTTTCTCCATGGTTTTTTAGATTTCAAGGTGAGACATTAATGAGTCAATCAAATTGAAAGATAAAATGATTTAGACAAATTCAATTGGTTATAATTTAATATTATTGATTATGATATTTGGATGTTATTGTTATGTAAAAAATGTTAATAAAAAAATAGTATGAATGATAGAATAAGAAATAGTGACATTTAATTGAAATTATGATTACCCAAGGCAATGACATTTGAATCATGATTTATGATATTTATCATATTTTAAAGTTTTCATTATAAATAATTATTTTTATTATGCAGGATGAGGTGTCCTATGTGTCTAAATACAATTTACAAGATGCATTTTATATAAAAAGGGATTTGAGATATCACTCACATAAGTTTTGATCAATGATTACATTAAACTCACAATAGGCATACTAAATAATATTGTAAAAAGTCAAACTCAAATAAATAGTAGATTGAAAAAGTTTTTTGTAATTTAATTTTTACTATTTAATTTTTCAAATTTAACTCTGAGTTAGGAAGATGCCTAGTTGATGAGTTTCATTACCACTTCAATTCAAGTGCTTTAGAAACTAAATTATAGACATAAACTAAAGATGATATGGTATGCATCAAAATTAATCAATTTTCAATTAAAATTTATAATTTGTGGTCTTATTTAATGATGTTTATTTTTTAGTAATTTTTTGTCATTTTTTAGTTTAGAATGCATAATGGGTGATTTTGACCTCTTAAAATAATATCGTCTAATTTCTAATGTTACTATGTTACTCATAACATTATTGTCCTAAACGAGACATTATTGTCTAACCCTCATGTCCTTTTTAGTTAATTTTTCCTTTTTATTATTGATACTTTCAACCAATTTTTTTATTTTATATTTCCTTTACTTCAAGTTGAAACTAATATTACTTTTTTGATGTGTTATGTTTTTTAGCGTGATCTACATGCAAGTTAGTTTTGATGTGCATGAAATATGAGTACATTTATAGAGATTGTGTTGAATTATTTAGATTGGTAGATATAAGAGGTATTTTGGTTTTTGCATGTCATATCTAACTAAAGTCCATATAGCATGCACCTAATAAGTAATTTATTTGAGAGATGTCATACTAATCCCTATAATTTTTGGGTGTCACTAGGTGAGCTTGCCATCACACTAGAGGATGTGTGGTGTATATTATGATTGCCCATTTTTGGAGAGAGGGAAATTTTTATGTATAGGGTAAATGATACATGTGGTGAGGCCACATATATATGATAGATAGAGGATAGGGTGTTAATTAGGGTGGCACAATATTTCTTCATTAGATGATGAATTTAGATGTTTCATGGTTTTAAAAAATTATATGTTCTATATTTTTTTCATTCATAAAATCATATGGATGATATGTGGATATCTCATATCATATGTATGATATTTTTTAGTTGAATAAGGATATTCATACTATAAATTCTTTGAGGAATAACATGCTAGCCCATTGATATAAATACTTGTACATATTTGTATTTAAGGTTCATGTTGGTAATCTTGGAGTGACCACATTGTTACATGTATGGGACTATGATAATATCACTATGGTTCATCTATATGATATACCTCATGATGATTGGGATCATATTAATGTATTCCTTGCTTGGTGGTTGTTACCATGTTATAAGGATTAATCACTATGGAATAGAGGGTAATTTTCACAATGAAGTACATGGTGACTTTGGATAGACTGACACAAGTGATGATTCAGTGGTTATTATATATGGGATATGGGAGTTTTAACTAAGATGATATAGAGATACACATTATATAAGTTAATGTATTTATATAGGATCAATTTATTATTGTATATACTATATTTTAGTACGAGCAGGTTACTCAATAATTTGGGGGTGATTTAGGATATACTTCTAGTACCTTATCCATGGATGTAGAGTTACATAGTTGATATTATAGTAGGTGTGAGGTTAGTACCTATAGGTGATGGCTTGTTTGTTTAAACAAGAGAGGATAATGATAATGTAATTACATTATTATATGGTGATGATTTAGTATGTTAAAGTACTTCTACACAATGGTGGATGATTTACCGATGGGTTGTATTGTTTCCAGCTATGGTAGGAAATCCTAGCATTATGTCCCAAACATAGGGAATAGGGGATGGATATAGAATAAGTGGATATGGATATGGAGAACCTATAACACCACCTTCACCATAACCTACACTACATTATACAACACAACTTTCACCTTAGCATGTAGCACAACTAGCTGATGTAGATGTCCTTGCTATCATAGCTATTAAAATTGTGGTTTTTGAACATGAGTATTTGTATGATTTTTTAAATTTTTTTAATGGGATATTTTTAAAATTTGGTTGCTAATATATTCATGTAATTTGGTATTTGATGTGATCCATATTAGTTTGTGAATGTAGATGGGTCTATCCATACATTGACGTGGAAAATGCCCTATGACATTGTGTGGAGTAGCTTAATGGAGTAATTTGAATAGATTTTGAGTGAGCACACACATTTTTTTGATAATTAAATGATACTACTAATGTAATGTATACTATATTAATTTTATATCATGATGTATTATAAGTATATCTTGATAGATGAGTTTTACCAATGCACGATTTTGATCTATCGAGAGATTTATGTGAGTGATTTTGTAATTTTTAGTCTGAACATACATGTGTGATGGTTTAGATTGGATTGTTTGAGAGCCATATCTCAAAACATAGTCCATGATCATGATACAATGGAGTTAAAAAACAAGATAGAGCCTTTAATTTACACATTGTAAGAATATTTAGTAGTGATAGTTAACATGATCAGTATGGCCCCATTATTTATTGAAATTTTCATTATAAACATGATTTTTTTGATATGTGTGTGTGTGTGTGTGTGTGTGTGTTTATATATAAATACATATATGTATGTACACATGTGCGTGTGTGTGTGTGTGTGCACGCATGCGTGTGGGTGCATGTGTGCATGTGTATTAATATATATGTATGTATATATATATATATATATATATATATACACACACACACATATACATATGTATGTATATATATATATATATACATATGTCTATATATATGTTTGTATATATATGTATATATATACATATATGTATATATATACATATATATACAAACATATATATACACATATGTATATATATATATATACACATACATATGTATATGTGTATATATATATATATATATACATATACATATACATATGTATGTGTGTGTGTATATATATATATATATATA